>RCUC01171881.1:0-33437 GCA_003697995.1 Taxidea taxus jeffersonii
TCGGTGGTCCCCAGGTCTGCAGTAGTGTAGTCCTCAGTGGTCCCTACATCTGCAATGGTATAGTCCTCGGTGGTCCCTGAGTCTGCAGGGGTGTAGTCCTCGGTGGTTCCTGAATCTGCAGAGGTGTAGTCCTCAGAGGTCATCAGGGGTTCACTAGTGTAGTCCCCAGTGGAGCTTAGGCTCAGGTTATCACTGGTATATTTTTCTCTTGTCTGTGAGTCTTCAGGGCTGATCAGTGCATTCTTAGTGGAAACATTTTGACTTGTTCCTACTCAAAAATAATCTCTTTTAATGTGGATCTTTGATAGCCTATCATCATCTGCTCTGCTTAATAGTTTCAGTAGTTATCCTTCCCCTTTATATGGCCGGTCTCCTCATAAAATATGGTTGGATTTATTCAAGTTAAGGATCATCTGGTATTTTAGGTTTAATTCTGATAAAACATATTCCACAAGGAATCCCCTGGCTCTACAATATGGAGTATCCAGAGGCAAGCCATAACCTTAGAATGTCTGTTCACCAGCCTTTGATTCTGCTTTCTGCAGTTCTGGTCTCTTTCTGTGGAACTCTAAGCCTGATTCTTTCTCTGAGTCACTACCCCCTCCCACTCCCATCCTCAGAGTTAGTAGTTCAGCAGATTGGATATTCTTACTCCATGTTTGTATGTGTTGCCCCTCATCCAGTTATGTCTGGGGTAAACAAATGAGGCAGGAGATGTGATTCATATTAGAGATTAAATTCAAGTCATGGCTTCGTATATGATTTAGAATGAGACAGTTCCTGGTTCTGTTCTGAAGCTGAAGTGGCAGGATTGGAAGCAAGTGAGATTCAAGTTGGTTTGGGGGCAGCATGACTCATGAGGGATTGTGTGAGCAGATTGAGATTGACAGGGGCATAAGTAGAAGGAAGACATGAAGCCTCTGCACCTCCCACTGCCCCCACCTGCAGGGCATCAGGCCTGGGAGTATTTATTCATATGAATAAATGCAGCTTACATGGCATAAATTTTGGAATTTTGGGTTCCTCTGTCCAAAAGAATTCCTTCCTATCTGCTGCTGATTCCCAGAATTCTCTAATAAAGCTCACATCTTTTATTCTTTTATTTTTTACATCATTTTTTTGGATTTTTTAAATTAATTTTTTATTTTTTTATAAACATATAATGTAACCCCACCACCCTCTCCCGACACCCCTCCCTCCCCTCAGTTTGTTTTGACATTAAGAGTCTCTTTTGGTTTTTCTCCCTCCAGATCCCAAGAATTAAAATTCTTAAATTAAGAATTAAATAGGATTTAATGGGATTAAATTTAATAGGATTAAATATTTAGTAGAATTAAAATAGGAAAACTTAAATAAAATATAAATGATCAAAAGTGGATCATTTCCTTAAAAGATAGTATGAGATGGAGTGCCTGGATGGCTCAGTTATTAAGCATCTGCCTTCAGCTTGGGTTGTTCCCAGGGTCCTGGGATCGAGCTCTACATCGGGCTCCCTGCTCAGTGGAAATCCTACTTCTCCCTCTTCCACTCCCCCTACTTGCGTTCCTTCTCTCGCTGTCCCTCTCTCTGTCAAATAAATAAATGACATCTTAAAAAAAAAAAAGAGGGTGTGAGAAAGAGAATGAACAGGACCCTAGGAACACTGCTTCCCTGTGACAGAAGGTTGGGGGCAGATAGCAGGGTCCGGAACTTCTCAAAGTTCATTCACTTATTCCATAGCTTTGCTTAAGACTGGCCCTGCCTGAGTCGGATGATTTTTCTCCATAGTTCCTAATCCCCATTTCTGAAGGCCCTGAGGAGCTTTCCATATTCTCCAAAGTTAATTCACTCACCCAATTCTGAACCCCCAAGTAGAAGCAGGAGTAGCAGGAGAAGGGATGTGGCAGAGCAGTTTCTTCTTTTCATCTCAAGAGAATTCACATGGGCTGGAAGCCAGGGTGCTTTTTCCTCCCTCTACTATATCTCTTTTCTTTGTAAGCCTACAGTGGCTGTGGAATTTATATATAATGCTGCCTAGGGAATCCAGGACTCCCTGTCTTCCTTCTTGCAGGGAGGAGCAGGCTGCCCCATTACTCTCTGTCAATCAAGGGAAAAGTCTCTAATTGAGTGGAGTGGCCAGCGGGGAGAGAGATCTTACAGGTGCAAACAGGACCCAGAGCCCAGATTTGAACAGTAACAGGATATCAAAGCTTGTGGGCATGAATGGCATCACTTTTTGTGCAGAACCCTGGGTGAGAGCTGTTCTCCACACAATGTCTCAGTGCTCAGAGAGGGGTTTGGGCCTCTTGTCCACAGGTGGGAGTGGTAAGGTGGGGGGGCAATGAGTGTATAAGCTAGGTCTGCTTGGGGGCTAGTGTACGGTGATAGGAGAGCTAGATGTTAGAAGATGTAGAGCACCTTTGTCCTTAACAGAAAGGAGTGGCATTGTTGAGGGGACATAAACGCCTAATCTCAATATCTGAAAACTACTCTCTTTTCTCAGTCATCATCCAAATCTTTTTCATTGGCTTATTTGCAGCCCACAAATTTATTTCATTGTTCCTACTATTTGAGTGCTACCAAGATTTTCTCAATTACTAGATAAAACTAGGTCATCTCCAGAGGTTCTGTCAGGCCTGGAGTGAGAATGTCCATATTCCTTCCTTCTCTCACCTGCATTCAGGATTCCCCATGGCACATACTCCTCAGGTTTCTATAGGCTCCTGAAATCTACGACAGTTTCTCACTTTCTTTGTTTTTCATGATGACATCTTTGTTTTTGGTTTTAATGTTTATTTATTTTAAAGAGAGAGAGAGAGCATGCACATGCATGAGGGAGTGGGGGGAGAGGCAGAAGGAGAAGCTTAAGCAGATTCCACACTGAATGTGGAGCCTGAACATGGGGCTTAATCTCATGACCCTGACATCATGACCTGAGTCAAAACCAAGAGTGGGATGCTTAACTGTGCCACCCAGGCACCCAATGATAACACTTTTGAAGAGCACTACTCACACATTTTATCAAACATCCCACAACTTTGGTTTGTCTGATTTCTGATCACTCATTTGATTTCTTATGTTTAAATTGGGGTTATATATTATTGGGAAGTATACCACAGAGATCCTGTGTCCTTCTCTGGGCCCTGTATCAGGAAGCTCATGATATCAATGTGACTTATTTCTGGTGATGTTAACCTTGACCACTCTGCTAAGAAGGTGTCTGACAGGATTCTCCACTGTAAATTTACTACTTTTCCCATTGTAATTAGTAAATATTTGGGGGGAGATGTTTTGGTAGTCTAATTTTTTTTAAGTAGTCTTTATGCTCATTGTGTGGCTCAAACTCATGACCCCAAGGTTGAGTCACATGCTCTACCAACTCAGCCAGCTAGGCACCCCACAAATACTCTATTTTTGGTTAAACTTTCAGCGACTAATTTTGGTATCCATTGGTACATCTCACCTGCAGCAGTTGTTACCCTGGGGTCGTAAATGTATCCCTCATTCCTTCCATATTAATTCACTGGAATTCTTCTATAGGGTAAACATGTGTCTTCTCCCCAGTTTATTTATTTGGTTATTTGTTTATATCATTATGAACTCATAGGTATTTATTGTGTTTTGTGAGTTATGGTCCAGCACTGTCACTGTTTATTTTGTTGCTTAAAATAACCATTGGGAATGCTTTGGGATTGACCATGGGTTGTAGAGTAGGGAATTTTTTTAAAAAGCTGCTAGGCAGAAATAAGTCAATGGGAGAAAGACAACTATCATATGATCTCCCTGATATGAGGAAGTGGAGATGCAATGTGGGGGGTTTGGGAGTAGGAAAAGAATAAATGAAACAAGATGGGATCAGGAGGGAGACAAACCTTAAGAGACTCTTAATCTCACAAAACAAACTGAGGGTTGTTGGGGGTAGGGGGGTAGGGAGAGGGTGGGGGGGTTATGGACAATGGGGATGGTATGTGCTATGGTGAGTGCTGTGAAGTGTGTAAACCTGGCGATTCACAGACCTGTATCCCTGGGGCTAATAATACAGTATATGTTCATAAAAATATTTTTAAAATATTTTATTTATTCATTTAACAGAGATCACAAGTAGGCAGAGAGGCAGGCAGAGAGAGAGGAAGAGAAGCAGGCTTCCTGCTGAGCAGAGAGCCCGATGCGGGGCTCTATCCCAGGACCTTGGGATCATGACCCGAGCCGAAGGCAGAGGCTTTAACCCACTGAGCCACCCAGGCACCCCCATAAAAATATTTTTTAACGTGTATCCGAATGTTTATAGCAGCAATGTCCACAATAGCCAAGTTATGGAAAGAACCTAGATGTCCATCAACAGATGAATGGATAAAGAAGATGTGGTATATATATACGATGGAATACTATGCAGCCATCAAAAGAAATGAAATCTTACCATTTGCGACGACATGGATGGAACTAGAGCGTATTATGCTTAGCGAAATAAGTCAACTGGAGAAAGACAACTACCACATGATCTCCCTGATATGAGGAAGTGGAGATGCAACGGGGGTGGGAGTTAAGGTGGTAGGAAAAGTAAAAATGAAAGAAGATGGGATCGGGAGGGAGAAAAACCAAAAGAGACTCTTAATGTCATAAAACAAACTGAGGGGGGTGGGGGGAAGAGGGGTTGGGTGAGGGTGGTGGGGTTACATCATATGTTTAAATAAAGCTTAAATAAAGTAAAAAAAAATATTTTTTAAAAAGCTGCTAGGCAGAAACCTCTTGAAATCCCATTTCTTGATTCCCATTTCTATGTTTTTGTGGTCTTGGATTTGTTTCTTTCCTGGGATATTACAAGAGCCCTTGACTTCCAATCCCTGCTGGATTCCAGCCTCTATTTTCTATTCACACAGGCAGAGTGTTCTTGCTTGGAAAAAATATTTAATCCCACAACATCTTAAAATAATCTGTTTTAAACTTCCTGTTGAAGGCAATCTCACTTCCTTGATGTGACATCTAAAACCGCACAGTTAACCCTCTGGATTCATTTATTTCCCTGTGCTGTCCTGTCTGGTCCCACAGCTCTTTTGTATGTGTGCTGCCGAAGCGAGCACTCCCACAGCTCTTTTGACTATTTGCTGGCAATGTCACATCTCATCTTGCACGAGGTGCTTGCTTGCCTGACGTTTCCCCTTTTCCTCCTTGTAAATGCCTGCCAAGTCCTTATGATCCAAATCATAGTCATCTTCCGTGTGAGTCAGCTCCTCCTCCCTTGGCCAGCCTTATATGTTTTTTCCTGGGCTGCTTTAATTAGTAGTACTTGATAATTTGGTCTAAACTTATCTGTCTGCAAGTCCTTCTCCCTTACCAAATTGTGACCTACACATTCATCCTTTTCTCCCCAACTTCTCCAGACCTGGCACCCAGCAGGTGCTCATTAAATATGGTGAATGAATGAATGAAGAAATGAATGAGAAATGTGATAATTATTTTAAGACAAAGGACTGGGAACTATTAAAACTGAAGTGGAGATCACTGACTAGTTACTAACTTCAAGTATAAAACTATTATATAATAAAGCTTTATAGTACAGTTTATTAAAGATTATATAGTATAATTTATTTTTAAAATTGTATAATATTAAATTATTATGTGGTTCAAAAACCCTATCATATAGTTTTGTTTTGTTTTTTTTAGCTTTATTTAAACATATAATGTACATATAGTTTTGTTTAGAAAAAATTTACAGACTGTGAAATGCACAGATTTTAAGTATTTAGTTAGATAAGTTTTGATAGATATATTAATCTATGTAACCAAAAGACCAGCCAATATATAAAACATTTCTATCACTGAGTTTTTCTTTTCTAAAAATGCTTATGCACATGGGAAATCAGTGATCTAATCTCTGTCACTATAGATTAGTTTTGTTTATTTTTGAACTTCATACATATGGATTGTACAGTATGTATTATTTTGCATTTGGCTTCGATACAGCCTTTTAAAACCATTTTTTAAAGATTTCTTTGTTTAGGGGTGCCTGGGTGGCTTAGTGGGTTAAAGCCTCTGCCTTCGGCTCAGGTCATGATCCCAGGGTCCTGGGATCAAGCCCCACATCGGGCTCTCTGCTGGGCAGGGAGCCTGCTTCCACCTCTCTCTCTCTCTCTCTCTCTCTGCCCACCTCTCTGCCTACTTGTGATTTCTGCCTGTCAAATAAATAAGTAAAATCTTAAAAAAGAGAGATTTATTTGTTTAGGGGAGAGATAGAGTACACGAGTGAGAAGGGCAGAGGGAGAGGGACATAGACACTTAAGTAGGCTGAACACAGAGCCCAATGTGGGGCTCGATCTCACAACCCTGAGATTATGACCTGAGCTGAAAGCAAGAGTCAGATGCTTAGCCCACTGTACCATGAAAGTTCCCCTTTAACAGTGTTATAAAATGTACATAAACTGCTTTGGTCCTATCAAGAAGGCTCTGGCAAAGATTCAGACTTTAAGACCCATAGAAGCTGAAGAGACTTAGCAGGGTTAAGGGTAATGATTCATTTTGTAGCCAGAAAGGGTTAGTGGAATGTGTGTGAGGAGCAAGTTGCACCAGAAGCCTTGTAAGGCTGTGGCCTTCAGCAAGAGCCTGGTGCTGACACATGGGTGTTGTGTCCCTGCTCTGAAGTCTGGTTTTACACGGGCTACTGAGTTCCCAGTTCTTGGCAGGGAAGGCTGGGCCTGCCCTTGCAGAAACTGGGAGCATGGTTTCCTTGCCTGGGACCCCTCTGGGGGCTGGGAGCCCACAGGAGGGAAAGGTGGCAGCTCACACCCATCTTTTCAGTGGATCCAAGCCCAGGGCAGACATGAATGGCCAGTGAATGTGGCCATGCCTATGGGTAGCCCCATTAACTGTTAAGTCCTTCTCTACCTTACAGCACCCTCACCCTTCATGCTCTAAGCTCCATCCATTTTTTCATTGTGCAACACAAGTCTGTGAAGTCCAGCACCTGCCTTCCCCCATCTTCCTGATTCAATTCTTCCATCAGCCCAGAGACCTCAAAGGAATGGGGACAGGACAGGGAAGAAAATGGGACAGATACAAAGTCCTTGGAGGTCACTCTAGGGACTTGAGAGCTGAGAGGATACAGGAAAGATGGGTCTTTAGAATACAAGGGACCTCTATTCACAGCAGTATATAAACACTAACACATAGAGTCTGGCTCCACATGTATTAGACACATTCATTTAAATAAATAATTCAGTCATTCAGTCATAGATACACTTTCCTTTTTTTTGAAGGTTTTTTTTTTTTAAAAGAGTTTATTTATTTATTTGACAGATGGAGATCACAAGTAGGCAGAGAGGCAGGCGGGGGGGGGGGATGGTGGGGAAGCAGGCTCCCCGCTGAGCAGAGAGCCTGATGCGGGGCTCAAGATCCCAGGATCCCAGGATCATGACCTTAGCCAAAGGCAGAGGCTTTAACCCAGTGAGCCACCCAGGCGTCCCGATACCCTTCCTTTTTTATGGTCTGGAAAAGCCAGGGGAAGGGAGAATGGTAAGAGCTGGGAGGAGCAGCCTGAGGTCTTGTAGGGGACACTCATACCTCCAGTCATCCAGGTCATCTCCCTCCCTCCCCCCTGACATGATGCTTCTGCCTTCAGGGCTACTCTGGGCAGCTTGTGTCTCTCAGTCAGCTCCATGATTGCAGGGGGAGAGCAGTCTCCTCTGGACTCAATCACAGACCTGTTGTGGAGTCCATAATAGCTGTGAGGTATAGACCAAGGTTGAAACCATGGGGATGGTAGAGATTTGTGTTGAAGAGATTTCTTAGGCCCAGAGAGTTTCTCTAGAAAACAAAAGGATGAATCATTTGAGTTATGCCCTCTCTTCTAGTATTCTCCAGTCCCAAGCATCCTACTTCCCTGACAGCACTCTTCCTCCCCATTGCTTTTTTTGTATCCCATCTTCTTGTCATCAACTCCCTCTGAATAATTCATTGCTTTTCTGACCATCTGTCTTGCTGGTTCCAACCTGCTATTTCTGGGCCTTGTTTTGTAACTCCTGATTTCTCATTCCTTATTATCCCTACAGTGACCCTGCTGTCTCTACTGTTTCCTTCCTCACTTTCCTGCTCTCTTTTTCTAAGAAAAAGAGTTTCCTGTATGTCAGGCACTTAAAAAGACAGAAGAGGATCCCAGTGAAGAGAATTACAGCCTTTGCAACAGAGACTAAAGTGATTAGAGCAATTTCACATGGCCTGAAGTATCTGTTAGGTTTGTCTTCATTCCGTGGAGGGGAGGTGCTTGTGTCTGTGACATTGGAGGGCATAGCCATTGTGTTAGTTCCAGTGGATAGTGATGGTCGTCCCACTGGATGGTGGAGTTGTTCTGCAGGGGGTGGTTGTGACAGCAATCCCACTGGATGGTGGAGTTGTTCTGGGGGGGTGGTTGTGACAGTCATCCCACTGTGGTGGAGTTGTTCCAAGATGAGTGGTTGTTACAGTTGTCCTACTGGATGGTGGGGTTGTGCCAGAATGGATGGCTGTGACTGTCATCCCACTGGCAGGTGGGGTTGTTCCAGGGAGGGTGATTGTGAAGGTCTTTCCACTGGTTGGTGGTATTGTTCCAAGATGGGTGGTTGTGACATTTGTCCCACTGGATAGTGGGGTTGTGCCAAGATGGGTGGTTGTGATGGTCATCCCACTGGATGGTGCAGTTGTTCTGGGGTGGATGGTTGTGATGGTTGTCCCACAAGATGGTGGTTGAGACAGTCATCCCACTGGATGGTGAGGTTGTTCTGGGGTGGATGGTTTTGACAACTGTCACACTGGATGATGGAGTTGTGCCAGGGTGGGTGGTTGTGACAATCATCCCAGTGGATGGTGGGGTTGTGCTGGGATGGGTGGTTGTGATGGTCATCCCACTGGATGGTGAGATTGTTCCAGGGTTGGTGGTTAAGAAGGTCATCCCAGTGGACAGTGGGATTGTTCTGGGGTGGGTGGCTGTGATGGTCATCCCACTAGATAGTGGGGTTGTGCCAGGATGGGTGGTTGTGGTAGTCATCCCACTGGATGGTGTGTTTTTTCTGGGGTGGGTGGTTGTGACGGTCACCCCAGTGAATGGTGGGGTTGTTCTGGAGTGATTATGGTGGTCATCCCACTGGATGGTGGGGTTGTTTCAGGATATAGTTGTCCCACTGGATGGTGAAGTGGTGCCAGGATGGCTGGTTTTGATGGTCCTGCTGAATGGTGGGATGGGTGGTTGTTACAGACATCCCAGTGGGTGGTGAGGGTTGTTCCAGGATGGGTGGTTGTGATGGTTGCCCCAGTTGATGATGGGTTTGTTCCAGGTTGGGTGGTTGTGAGGGTTGTCCCACTGGATGGTGGGGTTTTTCCAGAGAGGTTAGTTGTGACAGTCATCCCACTGGATAGTGGGGTTGTACTGGGTTGGGTAGTTGTGACTGTCATCCCAGCAGATGGTGGGGTTGTACCAGAGTGGGTGGTTGTGATGGTCCTGCTGGATGGTGGGGTTTTTCTGGAGTTTGTGGTTGTCATGTTCTCACTGGATAGTGTGGTTGATACGGGGCGGGGGGAGGTAACAGTAGTGTTAACATTGGAAGTTCCAACATATTAAGAAAGGATGACTTGTTAGTTCCTTAAGAAACTTTTATTTTAGACTCAAAATGGATGAAGGACCTCAACGTGAGAAAGGAATCCATCAAAATCCTTGAGGAGAACACAGGCAGCAACCTCTTCGACCTCAGCTGCAGCAACTTCTTCCTAGGAACAATGCCAAAGGCAAGGGAAGCAAGGGAATAAATGAACTATTGGGACTTCATCAAGATCAAAAGCTTTTGCACAGCAAAGGAAACAGTCAACAAAACCAAAAGACAACTGACAGAATGGGAGAGGATATTTGCAAAAGACATATCAGATAAAGGGCTAGTATCCAAAATCTATAAAGAGCTTAGCAAACTCAACACCCAAAGAACAAATAATCCAATCAAGAAATGGGCAGAGGACATGAACAGACATTTCTGTAAAGAAGACATCCAGATGGCCAACAGACACATGAAAAAGTGCTCCACATCACTGGGCATCAGGGAAATACAAATCAAAACCACAATGAGATACCACCTCACACCAGTCAGAATGGCTAAAATGAACACGTCAGGAAATGACAGATGCTGGCGAGGATGTGGAGAAAGGGGAACCCTCCTACGCTGTTGGTGGGAATGCAAGCTGGTGCAACCACTCTGGAAAACAGCATGGAGGTTCCTCAAAAAATTGAAAATAGAGCTACCTTATGACTCAGCAATTGCACTACTGGGTATTTACCCTAAAGATACAAACGTAGTGATCCGAAGGGGCACGTGTACCCGAATGTTTATAGCAGCAATGTCCACAATAGCCAAGTTATGGAAAGAACCTAGATGTCCATCAACAGATGAATGGATAAAGAAGAAGTGGTATATATATACAATGGAATACTATGCAGCCATCAAAAGAAATGAAATCTTACCATTTGCGACGACATGGATGGAACTAGAGGGTATTATGCTTAGCGAAATAAGTCAACTGGAGAAAGACAACTACCACATGATCTCCCTGATATGAGGAAGTGGAGATGCAACGGGGGTGGGGGTTAAGGTGGTAGGAAAAGAAAAAATGAAACAAGATGGGATCAGGAGGGAGACAAACCAAAAGAGACTCTTAATGTCATAAAACAAACTGAGGGGGTGGGGGGGGAGAGGGGTTGGGAGAGGGTGGTGGGGTTACATTATATGTTTAAATAAAAAAAGCTTAAATTAAAAAAATTTAAAAAAAGAAACTTTTATTTTGTAACTATAACTAACAATAATGGTAATTTTAATAGCTATCATTTATTGAGTGGTCAGTATGCATTGTGTCCAAGTGTTGTGCTAGGTGCCACACATGAATTAGGACTTTAAATCCTTATAATACTTCCATGAAATAGGAACTGTTATTACTCACATTTGTAGATAGGGAAATTAAGGCTTAGAGAGGTTAAGCAGTTAGGCTGGGGTTAAAATAGCTAGCAGATCATGGAACAGGGATTCATTCATTCACTCATTTTAAGTAAGTTCCATCCCCAACATGGGGCTTGAACTCACAACCCTGAGATCAAGAGTCACATGCTGTAACTGACTGAGCCAGCCAGATGCCCCAGAACAGGGATCTAAGATCATCTGACACAGATCCAGTCCTTAGCTCATGTATTATTCCACATCCTAGATATGGGGGAGTTACATGACCTGGATCATAGGAGGATGGTATTATTCCTCCTCCAACTACTCATGATACTCTCCAGATAAGGAATGTAAAAGAGAAAGTTAATAGGACTGTGAATATATATTGAGCTATCTCAAAATAGAATTGAACATTTTTTCTAGGAGAAAGATAATCAAAGGGAATCAATTTATGAAGGGACAGTAATGGGAATTTTTACTACTATCAGGTAATTTTTATGCATTTGAATGTTTGGGAACCACTCATGAAGGGATCCCAAAAGGCCTTGTTACTTAGTCTGGCAAAGAACTAGCCGGTGTCGCTCAAATAGATAAGATACCCTAGGATTCAGGAAAGGAGTTAAACCTCCTTGTTAGTGAGTTAGAGTTAATGTGAGGCCATGCCTTTCTCCTCTATCTCATGACTACTTTCTATGTCCTGATTCTCCATCCCAATAACAACTTGGTCTCCCATATGCCTATATGCGCAATGCCTCATCTATGGCCCTATTCTTCCACAGGGATTTAGATGTTCTTCTCATCACCCTATTCATGTATTCTTTATTCTTTTTTTTTCCCAGTGTTATCTGGACTACTGTAAGGATTGCAAATTTAGATTTGGCGGAAGAATCCAAAAAACTTTATGTTAATGCCTCTAATTAGGGTTAGGGTTAGAGTTAAGAGAGAAACCAAGTGAGAAACTGAGATGAAAACCTGGCTTGTGGAGAGGGACTAGATTTATTTTGTGTTATTCAAGGGCATAAAACAAAAGCCAAAGCTATGGTGGAGCAAATTCTAGAAAAAATTACAGCTATGCAAGTATGGAATAGCATTTTCCTGACATGTTCAATTACAGGTTTGGTGACTGCTGTCGTAGATACTGGAGACGGATCCCTGCCTGGTGTGGGTAGACATTAACTTTAAGAGCTCTGCCAACTCTAATCGCCATTTGAGGTTGATTTATGACAGAGGAAATAGGTCAGTCTTCTGGGAAGAAGAGCTGCTATTGGGAACAGAATGGAGAATAAATGCTGGGTTGAATTGGAGTGAATTGGTTGAATTACCTCTTTTTGGAAAATGGGAACTAAGAGTGTGCATTCCAGGAGTTGTCAAAAATTTCCCCAAACTCTACTCAAACTCCAAGAATATCCTTTTTTAAACAAAATAACTCACCATTTCCTAAAAGTAGAAGAAGGTGAAACAGCCAGCATGCAAAGGAAATATTTTTCTCTTCATTTTGAGATAATCTGCCTGTGAAGCTGAGAGGGGAGGGGTCCTGAGTCCCAGATAAGACTAAGGCCTATAAGGAAAAGAAAAAAATGGAGAGAATCTTGAGAGAGAAGAGGTGAAGATCTGAGGCTGGAGTGCTGGGAGTTTAAGTCTCCAAAGAATGGGTCCTTAATCTGAAGAAAACCACCAAGAAGGAAGACCTGGGGCTGCAGAGTGGAGATGCCAGTGGCTGGCTCCCTGGGCTTCCTCCATAGAATGTCACTTCTTTATCTTTCAGAGAAAGTCTTTATAGTATCTTCTGCACTGGGCAGAGGCAGGATATGTGGCTTGTTGTTTTTCTAGCTGTAGGCAGAATACTTGAACTCAGAGAGGAGAGCACAGAGGTCAGAATGTACATAAGAATGGAGAATGACAGGATCCCATTAGGCAGGGCCTGGGGAGGAGCAGGAAGTAGGACAGTTCAAGAAGATGAAGTTGTCGAAGTGGAGGGGACCCACCCTCTCAGGCAGAGACAGGGCTGAAACCCTATTCTAACTCAAGACCTTGTTTCCTGGCTGGGAAGTCCTGAATATCTGAGTGAGAGTGAGGCTGGAAGGAAAGACCTGATGAATAGAACTCAGCAGGAAGAATACAGAAAGAGAGATTTATTGTGGATGGGAACTGGAGACTGGACCTCTGGGAGCTGCTGAGCATACAGTAGGCATGTAAAATACATCTTGAATGAGGGGGGAAGAGACCCTCAAGGATAGACTTTGGAATCTCTGGGGCATGGGAAGTAGAGGGTGGAGGAAGTGGGGCTGTGGGCTGTTGGAGAAATGAGACCAGTGGTACACTGGCATCAGGGCATACCCATCTGCAAGGGCCCTAAATTGTTTTTTTTTTTAAGATTTTATTTATTTATTTGACAGAGAGAGAGGGAGAGAGAGCAAGCAAGCACAGGCAGACAGAATGGCAGGCAGAGGCAGAGGGAGAAGCAGACTCCCTGCCGAGCAAGGAGGCCGATGTGGGACTCTATCCCAGGACCTGAGCCGAAGGCAGCCGCTTAACCAATTGAGCCACCCAGGTGTCCCAAGGGCCCTAAATTGTTAAAATTTTAGCAGTTTTTGCAACTCAGTCATCATTAAACATAGAATAGATGAATGAGAGAACAAAATACTAAAAGGATAGCAACGAGGTCATGGATGTAATATATGCTTATGTTTCTCAGGAGCAGAAGAGTATCCTGCTAAAAGGAAAAAATGTAAATACTTGAGGAAATTAATCTTTCTCTCCCATTTCATAGCCTACCTGGTTGACTAAAGTCACAGACTTTTACTTTTTAGGAAAACCACTTTAAAAATTTCTTCTCAACTTCTTTACTTTCCCTGTGTCCCTTCGTATCACTGTTGTGTTATTCTTTATTTCTTTCTCTGAGAAGATAGCAAAACAAGCAAAAATAAAATAAAATAATGATCTTACTGTGCCTATGAATTCTCATTTATTATTCTGTACCAATATGGTAAAATTCACAAAGCAAAACAATCACTCTCCCAATATTCAGAGGATAGACCCCATCAAAGTGCAGGAATCAGTCATTGTATTCCTAAAGAAATATGTGTTTTGGAGATGAAGAATAACTGATCTGGAAAGGCCACAATTTTGAAATTCATCATATAGCGTTGCAGTTAAGAGCATGGATTCCTGAATTTTAAAAGTCCTGGGTTGAGTTTTAAGTCTGCTGTGTGCCCTTCAGTAAGTTACTTACCTATCTATGCTTTCTTGTATATGGAATGTGAATAGTGTCCTTGAGTATGAAATGTAGATAATAATTGCACAATTTTTAAAAGATTTTATTTATTTATTTGACAGAGAGATAGAAAGCACAAGAAGGCAGAGCGGCAGGCAAGAGAGAGAGAAACAGGATCTCCGCTGAGCAGGGAGCCCGATGTTGGGCTTGATCCCAAGACCCTAGGATCATGACCCAAGCTGAAGGCAACTGCTTAAACAACTGAGCTACCCAGGCACCCCAGCATATTTTTTTCTACAGGGTTGTTGGGGGATAAAATGAAATAGCTCATGTAAAATACTCACACAGTCCCTGGAACAAAGTAAGTGCTTTATAAACATTACCTGCTATTATTATTGCTATTATGTCTTGGTCTTAAATAAGAGAATGCCAGTGCATTTAGGAGATTAGTAGATGTGAGTCCGTATGTAATGCTGTCCAGATGAAGAGTTTAAAAATAAAGAAACCATTTATGGTCCAAGTTGTTTTCATCATTTATACCCTGCCATTTTCCATATGTTGTATAAGGTTATCTCACTATAACAAAATATATAAAATGAAAATTCTGAACAAGAGGAAAATACCCTGGAATAAGACAGAAAGTCCTGGTGAATATCTGAATGTAGAATGCAGTCTGGGCTGAATGCAGCTCTCTCAACCCTAAGGAGAAGTCCTGGAGAACCTGGGAGCCCTGGATGAGCTCTGCAAACTCAAACTTCATCAGGGAGACTTGTTTTGTCTCCCATCTTCTCTGATTTATTCCAGTTATTCTGCCTTGATATGGCCACAGGCTCTTGTATGCTAACCTAGTTCAGCTCTGCTAAGAAGATACAAGCCCAGTTTTCATGTCTTCTGGGGTAGAAACATTAAAGGGCAAGAACTGTGTCCTTGGAAAACACAACTGAATTAAAGGGTAGAACCCAAAGGGAAGCCAGAATAGAATACTTTTTTCTCCTCTCCTTTGCATCTAAAAAGGCCCCCTTTGGTGCTAAGTTTTGGAAGTCTTAGAGTTTTGTTCCCCCATTCCCTCTCTATTCTCCTAGACTAGGACCCCTCCCTCCGCTCTCTGCTTTTATCTCCTTTCTCCATCTCTTTTTTTGTTTTCTGCTTTATTCTTCCTACATTGTCTCTATAAGATGCAATGCTTTCTGTCTCTGAGTGTCCTTTCTTTTTCGTTCTGACAATCCTTACCATTTATTATTTCTAACTATGAAAATTTTAAATGATACTATTTCCATGCATTCCTCACATACCCCCAACCTGTGATCTATTGTCACCAAAGCTGCCTCATTAACCAGTGGCAAATAATCTGCAGGGCAAACTCTAAGTTCTACTAACAGAATGACAGCAGCTGCAGCTGCCAGATAAATGAGGATGTGCCCCAGGCCATGAATATCTTGGTTTTGCCACAGTCACTGGAGTGTGGCTCAAACCGTGTGTAAACTGTAAAGGACGTGGTCTGCTTCTTGGGTGCTTTCAGTGAATCCAGTAGTTTCAAGGGTAGATCTTTTCCACAACTGAAATGACTGAGGTAGGGGCAGGTACCTAAAGCAGGAATGGTTGTACCTATCTCAGGGGAGGTTGTGCCCAGAGCAGAGTGTGATGTTCCAGCCACAGGAATACATTTGGTGCCTAAGACATAGGTGGCAGTCTCTGTTCTAATGCAGGTTGTCTTTAAGAGACAGTGTTCACACTATTCTCATGGGGGCTCTTGCCTTGGCCAGACAGTTTTCATCTTCTAGGACTATTACCCAAAACAGAGTTTGTGGTGACTGAGATGCAAGGGGCTGTCTTTTCTCATGAGAGTTGGACGTGGACTTAGGGATGTACTTACTCCAATGATTTTCTGCTCAATTAGAGGTTGATGTTCCTTTTTTAGTACTTGATGATCCTCAGGCAAAGGTTGTGGTTCCTATACTGATCATAGTGCTGTCTGGGATAAGGAGAGATGTGCCCAATCCAGGGTGGTTGAGTCCTGGACAAAAGTGTTTGTGCTTGTTCCCACAATGGCTGTGCCCAGGATTAGGGTGGTTATGCCCTCCTCTCTGTCTGCCTCTCTGCCTACTTGTGATCTCTCTCTGTCTGTCAAATAAATAAATAAAATCTTTTTTAAAAAGAAAGAAATGAGTGTCTGGGTTAGAGGTGAAGGTCAGAGCTAGTCCTGGAAAAGAGGGGGTGATGGAGAGTAAGGACCTGGGAGAGCTGGACTCCTGGGAACCACAGAGCACTCAGAATTCTGTCTTCTTATTTTTCTTCTCTTTCTCCACCTGAGTGCAGCTGTGGCATTTATAGCTGCTATTGGATAAAGGAGGCCGGTGTTTCTGGGCTTTCTCCTCTTTTGGAGGAGCAACTTTTGGCTGGTCAATGTGGTTATTTAGGACTGAGAGGTAGGAGTCTGCATTTTTTGTTTGAAGGAAGGCATGTGGTGGCACTAGGGGAAGAAAGAGAATAGATGGCCCTCTTCCTTTTGGGAGGAAACAAGGAGGGAAGCAAAATAAGGACAGTAAAATTTTCAGGTATCAGGATACCCATTGAGCCCAAGATGAGCAGAATCCTGGTTTTCTTGGGTCCGTTTCATGTTTAGAGCAGTAGAAAGGAAGAAGAAAGTTAATTGGTCTAAAACTCAGTGGGTCTTTGTTCCATGAAAGCTGGGGTTTGTAAAGCATAAAGTGCCTTTACCCTCAAGATGAGATTTTCTCCATAATTTTGATTTCTAAAATCCAGGCAGCAGATGTCATGGTGATCATTTCAGCAGCCTCTCCAGGTGTGGGGTGAATGGTGGTGAGTACTGGAACTGGCTCATACTGACTTTCGTGAGCTGATTGCTATATATAGCTGATTGCTACACACACACACACACACACACACACACACACACATATGCTTGTTGTTAAATGCAGGCATTGTTAAAAATTAAGTTCTGGGACACCTGGGTGGCTCAGTTGGTTAAGCAGCTGCCTTCGGCTCAGGTCATGATCCCAGCGTCCTGGGATCGAGTCCCACATCAGGCTCCTTGCTCAGCAGGGAGCCTGCTTCTCCCTCTGCTCTGCCTGCCACTCTGTCTGCCTGTGCTCATTCGCTCTCTCTCTCTCTTTCTCTGTGACAAATAAATAAATAAAATCTTTAAAATATATATATATACATATATATATATATAATAAATAAATAAATAAAATTAAGTTCTAAGAAGTTCTAGGAAGTTTGTGTTGGGGGCAGGGGCCATATGGGAACTCTGTACTTTCTGCTCAATTTTGCTGTGATCCTGAAACTACTCTAAAAATTAAATTAAATAAGTTTTCAGTTTAAATAAATTAAAAATAAGGTAAAAGTAAATTAAAACAAAAACTTACCACTTTATAATTAATTTACTATCTATTGGTATATATTGGTTTGCTACTGTGCCTCACTTCACAAATCCCTGTTCATTGACATCATGTTGGTAGCTTGAAATGGGTCATGCAGGGAATCAGAAAATGTTACATATTAGGGCTTTTCCCCATGAAGAGTTGGTTGTTAAACATTTACCAAAACACCACCACTGAGTGAAGTTTTCACCCCCTGTCGCTGGGAGTTACTACTGGTCTCCCCAGCCACATTTCTGGTGGAAGCTTTTGAGCAGGGAGGAAAAGTCCCAACTCATGGTACAAGCCCTACATATATCAGAATAGTAAAAATTTTCATGGTGTAATCTGCATGTAAAGAAAAATATGTAACATCACTTGATGTAACTGATATCACCTGACTTTGGAACCCCATTCCTAGGCATTAAGAGTTATGATGAGGAAGAGGTGTGGGGAGAAAGATCTAAGCTTGATGATTATTTTATTCCTGAGTGACATCACCAAGATGACAACATGGGAGGCTTTTGACTTTTCCTCCTCTTATAGATGTACTAATGTACATGGAATAATTTACTGTGAGAGGTATCCAGAAACTAGTTGGGTAATTCCTATATTTTGGACGACTAAGAAAGTACCCACATCAAAATGGGTAGGAAAGGCTGAGACATATTCTTACCATAAACCCCACACCTAGCATAGCATCTTACAATCAGAGGGAACCCTGAACTCCCAGCTAGTCTCTGCAGAATGAAGACTTTGGACAATATATCCAGCACCTCAACTTTTAAGGCTGCCATTGAAGGGTTGGGCTCCCAAATTATCTAGTTCTCTGAGCCAGTGGGGTTTGCATTCATGAGTGCCTACAGCAAACAGAGAAGCAAGCACTTCCCTCCACTATCCCCCTAGGTTCAGTGCAGAGAGAGCAAGCAAAAATGCTCATCTTCATTTTCCCTGGACCAGGTTTGATTGCATACTTGAACAGCTACTTCTTGGGAATCTGACTTCTAATTAGCTCACATGTAGATGCTGACTAGGAAGAGCCAGTGGGCACTTCCTGCAGTCTTCTCCCTCCTGTTTGTGCCAACAATAAAACCACTCCACCAGCTTCTTGCCACCCCAAATTTACAGCTGTCACCCAGAGGACTGTCCCCCCAATGATCCAGCTCTGAGAGCCAATAAGGCTTGGCATTTACAAGTCCCACAGGATTGTATCCAAGAAGCAGTTGTTAAAAGGGCACAAGAGAATTCCTTGTGGCTATCCCCACTGGGGTCAGCACAGAGGAAGCAGGCAAAAATATTCCTCTCCCAGTTTTTCCTGGGAGATGTTTGTGTACTCTCCCAGCTGCTGCCTCAGAGTCCAGCTCTTAATCAGCCTGCACTGTAGTGTTGATTGGTGTCTTCCAAGGAGTCTGAAAGAACAACGTCCCTATACCATCTCCTTCCTGGTTCACTCCAATGGTAAAACCAAGTCTCCAGCTTCTCCTGGAAGGAGTTTGTCTATGCACCTAGCACCCCAAGTGTTATATCTGCTCTCCAAGGAACTGGATCTTAAACCACTTAGTTCTGGGAGCTGATAGGGCTTGGCATGCATGAGTGTCCTGGGATCATACCAAAAAACAGATGATTTTATTTACCCATACAAGCACTCCCATCAACTATTCTTACTGGTTCAATTATCTTTTGTGTGTGTAGGAGAGATAATGCCCCCATTCTGCTCTCTTTGAAAATTTCAGGTATACAATATAGTATTATCACCTATATAGTCACCACACTATACATTAGCTCCTCTGACCATATTCATCTTATAACTGAAACTTTATATCCTGTGATTCAGATCGCCTCATTTCTCCCAATCCTCAGCCCAGGGCAGCCACCATTCTATTCTTTGGTTCTATGAGTTTGGCTTTTTTAGATTCCACATGTAACTAAGATAATACAGCATTTGTCTTTCTGTGTCTAGCTTATTTCAGTTAGCAGAGATCAGTGTTAATCCCACTATCTGGCTTCATTCTCCAGAGAAACTTGGTGTCAGCTTGGTTGATTGCACTGAACCTCTTCCAGCCTGAAGGAAGTAGTGATTTGTCCTCATCGAAATAGATTATTTGCCACCCTGCAGACAAAGCTTCCAAAACCACCACTGTCACTGGGCTTACACAATACCTTATTTATCACTGTGTTTCCCCAGCCATATCCTCTGACCAAGGAAATCATAATACTGCCAGAAAAATTTTTCAGAGGATACTTTTTCCTTTTTTCAGTTGAGGTGGAACTTATACACACTGTAAAGTGCACAAATCTTATGTGCACATTTTAATGAAGTTTTATATATGTATACACCCATGTAATCACCATGGACAAATACAGACAAAACACAGGACACTATCATATTCCCCTCCCACAAGGTTCATTATGCCTTCTCCTGGACCGGTCTTTTGAACTGCATGTGAATGGAATGACATAGTGTGTACTCTTCGTTTTTTTCCTATTATTCAACATTATGTTATGGGGTTCATACACAATTGCATGATTTAGTAGCTCATTCTTTTTCCACTATTAAATAGCATTCATTGTATAAACACCTCATAATGTATTTGCCTATCTTAATGTTAATAGACTTTGGATAATCGCCAGCTCAGCACTATTTTAAGTAAAGCTGCTATGAGACATGTCTTTTGGTGGACAAAGGCATTCATTTCTTTTGGATATATTTACTCAGGATTAGGATTTTTGGGTCATAGGATACACTTGTATTTAATTTTAGTGTTGTCATTTTTTCAAAATAATTATCAATTTATACTCCCACTAACAATATTTAAGAATCCAGTTGTTCAACATCCTTGCTAATACTCAGTATTACCAGTTATTAAATTCGGGGGTATAGCTCAGTGGCCAAGCATTTGACTGCAGTTATTTAAATTCAAGTCGTTTGGTATATCTTTGGTGGTATCTCACTGTGGTTTTAATTTTCATTTCTCTGATAAAAAATAATATTGAACACCTGTCCAAATGTTCACTAAGCATTTTTATATATTCTTTTGCTAAATATTTATCTAATCTTCCTCCCATTTTTAATTGCTCTGTTTTTTTCTTATTGATTTGTAGTGTTTTTTATATTCTGGATATGAGTATTCTGTCAGATGTAAGTAGTACAGTATCTGATCCCGTCTTTGGTTTTCCTTTTCATTCCCTTACAGATACATTCTGATACTGGACTTCAGTGAAATACAAATCATCAAACTTTTCTTTACAGTTAGTGTTTTTTTGTGTGTGTGTCTTATTTAAATATCTTTACCTACCTCAAAGGCTCTTCAAGGACTTTTTAAGAATTAAATGATGATGTATTTAAAGTCTTCTGGGACAGCACCTGGGACATAGTAAGCATTAAAAGAGAAAACAACTTCATGAAAACCAAAGGAACACATAGGAAAACAAGGAAGCCTGTGGTCTTGATAATATATTTATTGCATGCTTTTGTTCCTTTGAGATGTGTGGTAGCATTTATAGCACCCTGAGGAAACAGGGATGAGAAACAGTGACCATGATTTGGATGGTGGGAGATGGGAGAGAAAATGTCCTAAGGATGATCACTATGACTCCTTACAAAAGAGTCTGAGACTCAGGTAGAACTCAAGAAAGCTTTAACTTGAAGTCATCTCCAAGCCTGGAAAAGCTGTGCATCTCCTCCAAACCCGGTCTCTGCTTGATTTTTCCCAATGTTGATCAAGGTCTCTGAGATCTTTTTACTGGTCCTTTTCTTGATCTTTAAACTTACTCCTTGAGAACCTTTTTATACTCCTTTTATTTTTTTTTAAATAAGGCTGTGCACAACATGGGGCTTGAATTCAGAACCTTGAGATCAAAAGTCATGGGCTCTATCAACAGAGCTAGCCAGGTTCCCCCATACTTCATTTTAATCATTCCATGATCATTCTTTTTTTTTTTTTAAGATTTTTATTTATTTATTTATTTGACAGACAGAGATCACAAGTAGGCAGAAAGGCAGGCAGAGAGAGAGAGGGGAAGCAAGGTCCCTGCTGAGCAGAGAGCCCAATGCGGGGCTCATTCCCAGGACCCTGGAATCATACCCGAGCCGAAGGCAGAGGCTTTAACCCACTGATCCATCCAGGCACCCCCCCATGATCATTCTTTTCTTCTCCTCTATGATGCCCTCCCATGCTTTCTTTTTTCCATAATATTTTCCAAAATATTATCCAGTCTATTATAGTCATAGTCTATGAATATAGTCTATGACAATGACTATGACATAGTCTATGACTATAATAGACTGGATCATAATTTTTCCATAATTTTTTCCATAATATTATCCAGCCTGTGGCCATAACCATCTTGTCCTGCTGTGGCTTCCTGGGGTCTTCTTCTGTGGCCCATTTCATAGCTTCCTTAGTGGCATCCTCTGTGATCCATTTCATGGCTGTTGTAATGGCCTCATCTGTGTCCATGACTCCTGCCATGATTCACTGTGGCTCAATATATGGCCCACATCATGGCCCACTCTGTGTCCAAAGCCATGTGCTCCTCCATGGTCCAGTTCATTTTCTAGACTATAGAACAGGCCAGAGTCCAATTCTGCGTCCAGGTCCAGACCAAGGCCAAAGCTACAGTCATGAGGTTAGTAAGTGCCACTACTTATCGGGGGAAGAAAATGTTCCTCTAAAGGAGAAAAAATGAATATTATAAAATTAATTTATCTTCTCTCTTATCCCCAAACTTATCTCATATCCCTTATTTCCCTTTATCATCTCTTTCATGGTCAAATTTTTACTTTCTAGATTCATTGATTTTCTCCTCTCTTTACCATTTTTATTGTGTCTTTGTCTCTCTCTGTTGTTTCACAATCTTTCTGAGTAAACAGCTTTCCTTGTCACTTCATTTTTTCTTTAAGATTTTATTTAGTTTTTAAAAAGATTTTATTTATTTGAGAGAGAGAGCAGAGCATGCAAGAGAAAACAAGTGGAGGTAGGAGCAGAGGAAGAAGGATAAAGAGACTTCCCACATTGCAAAGGGCATGACATGGGGCTTGATCCCAGGACCCTGGGATCATGACCTGAGGTGAAGGTAGATGCTTAACTGACTAAGCCACCCATGTGCTTTATTTATTTATTTATTTATGAGATAGAGTGTGTAAAGGAGAGAAGGGAGAGGGACAACTAGATTCTGCACTGAGCACAGAGCCTGACATGGGGCTCCATCCTACAGCCCTGAGATCATGACCTTAGTTAAAATCAAGAGTCAGTTGCTAAACTGACTGAGTCACCCAGGTCCCCCACCTGCCACTTTTTAGTACATCCTTTGCAACATGGTGAGGTTATGTGCTGTTGGACTTTCAAGACAAAAGTGAATCCACATCCTTATGTGAAACTATGGGGACTCACCTAGAAGACATAGCCATTCACTCTGTTGGTCATCTAAGGAACTGAGGACAGGTTCCCCCAGACAGTATTCATATAGAGCCTTGGGAGTATAGGCATGGACTCCGGGATCAAACCAACTTAGGTTAGAGTCCCAGATCTGCTCCATACTACATGTGCTGGGACAAATAACTAAGATCACAGGGCTCCAGGTTCCTCACCTATAAGGGGGATATAATATTCCCATAGGACTGTAGAGCAAATTAAATGAAATGATGAATTTTAAATACTCTGCTCTAAGCCTAGAACTTAGTAAAACCTCAATTAATTTAGTTCTCATTATCTGTTGATGTTTTTAATTAACATATAATGTATTATTTGTTTCAGGGGTACAGGTCTATTCATTCATCAGTCACACAATTCATAGCACTCACCATAGCATATACCCTTCCCAGCCACCCCCACCCCCCTCCAGCAACCCTCAGTTTGTTTCCTAAGATTAAGAGTCTCTTACAGTTTGTCTCCCTCTCTGATTTCATCTTGTTTCATTTTTCCCTCCCTTCCCCTATGATCCTCTGTCTTGTTTCTCAAGTTGCTCATATCAGTGGAATCATATGATAATTGTCTTTCTTTGATTGACTTATTTCACATAGCATTATACCCTCTGGTTCCATCCACACCATTGCAAATGGCAAGATTTCATTTTTGAAGGCTGTATAGTATTCCATTGTATATATATACCACCTCTTCTTTATCCATTCATCTGTTCATGGACATCTGGGTTCTTCCCATAGTTTGGCTATTGTGGACATTGCTGCTATAAACATTCAGATGCACATGCCCCTTTGGATCACTGCATTTGTATCCTTAGGGTAAATACCCAGTAGTGCGATTGCAGGGTCATAGAGTAACTCTATTTTCAGCTCTTTGAGGAACCTCCATACTATTTTCTAGAGTGTCTGCGCCAGCTTGCATTTCCATCAACAGTGTAGGAGAGTTCCCCTTTCTCCACATCCTCACCAACATCTGTCATTTCCTGACTTGTTAATTTTTAGCCATTCTGACTTGTGTGAGGTGGTATCTCATTGTGGTTTTGATTTGTATTTCCCTGATGCCGAGTGATGTGGAGCACTTTCTCTTGTGTCTGTTGGCCAACTGGATGTCTTCTTTGCAGAAATGTCTGTCTGTTCATGTCCTCTGCCCATTTCTTGATTGGATTATTTGTTCTTTGGGTGTTGAGTTTGAGAAGTTCTCTATAGATTTTGGATACTAGCCCTTTATTTGATATGTCATTTGCAAATATCTCCCATTCTATAGGTTGTTTTTTTATTTTGTTGACTATTTCCTTTGCTTCGCAAAAGCTTTTGATCTTGATGAAGTCCTAATAGTTCATTTTTGCCCTTGATTCCCTTGTCTTTGGTGATGTTTCTAGGAAGAAGTGGCTGAGGTTGAAGAGTTTGCTGCCTGTGTTCTCCTCAAGGATTTTTATGGATTCCTGTCTCACATTGAGGTCTGTCATCCATTTTGAGTCTATTTTTGTGTGTGGTGTAAAGAAATGGTTCAGTTTCATTCCTCTGCATGTGGCTGTCCAATTTTCCCAACACCATTTGTTGAGGAGACTATCTTTTTTTTTCCATTGGACATTCTTTCCTGCCATGTTGAAGATTAGTTGACCATAGAGTTGAGGGTCTAGTTCTGGGCTCTTTATTCTGTTCCTTTGATCTATGTGTCTGTTTTTTTTGCCTGTACCATACTGTCTTGATGATGACAGCTTTGTAATAGAGCTCGATGTCTGGAATTGTGGTACCACCAACTTTGGTTTTCTTTTTCAACATTCTTCTGGGTATTTGAGGTCTTTTATGGTTCCATGTAAATTTTAGGATTATTTGTTCCATTTCTTTGAAAAAGGTTGATGGTATTTTGATAGGGATTGCAATAAATGTGTAGATTGCTCTAGGAAGCATAGACATTTTCACAATATTTGTTCTTCCAATCCATGAGCATGGAACATTTTCCCATTTCTTTGTGTCTTCCTCAATTTCTTTCATGAGTACTTTATAGTTTTCTGAGTACAGATTCTTTGCCTCTTTGGCTAGGTTTTTTCCTGGGTATCTTATGGTTTTAGGTGCAATTTTAAATTTTAAATGACTCCTATTTTTAGTATATGTGCTACCAAAGCGAGCACTGGGATTGACTCCTTAATTTCTCTTTCTTCTGTCTTGTTGTTGGTGTATAGAAATGCAACTGATTTCTGTGCATGGATTTTATATGCTGACACATTACTGAATTCCTGTATGAGTTCTAGAAGTTTTTGAGTGGAGTCTTTTAGGTTTTCCATATAATGTATTATATCACCTGCAAAGAGTGAGAGTTTGGCTTCTTTGCAGATTCGGATGCTTTTAATTTCTTTTTGTCATCTGACTGCTGAGGCTAGGACTTCTAGTACTATGTTGAATAGCAGTGGTGGTAGTGGACAGCCCTGCCATGTTCCTGACCTTAAGGGAAAAGCTCTCAGTTTTTCCCCCATTGACAACGATATTTGCTGTGGGTTTTTCATAGATGGCTTTGATGATATTGTGGTATGTGCCCTCTATTGCTACACTGTGAAGAGTTTTGATCAAGAAAAGATGCTGTACTTTGTCAAATGCTTTTTCAGCATCTATTGAGAGTATCATATGGTTTTTATTCTTTCTTTTATTAATGTATTGTATCACATTGATTGATTTGCGGATGTTGAACCAACCCTGCTGCCCTGGAATAAATCCCACTTGGTCGTGGTGAATAATCCTTTTAATGTACTGTTGGATCCTATTGGCTAGTATTTTGGTGAGAATTTTCGCATCTGTGTTCATCAAGGATATTGGTCTGTAATTCTCCTTTTTGATGGGATCCTTGTCTGGTTTGGGGATCAAGGTGATGCTGGCCTCATAAAATGAGTTTGGAAGTTTTCCTTCCATTTCTATTTTTTGGAACAGTTTCAGGAGAATAGGAATTAATTCTTCTTTAAATGTTTGGTAGAATCCCCCTGGGAAGCCGTCTGGCCCTGGGCTTTTGTTTGTTTGGAGATTTTGGATGACTGTTTCAATCTCCTTACTGGTGATGGGCCTATTCAGGTTTTCTATTTCTTCCTGGTTCAGTTTTGGCAATTTATATGTCTCTAGGAAAGCATCCATTTCTTCCAGATTGTCAAATTTGTTGGCATAGAATTGCTCATAATATGTTCTTATGATTGTTTGTGTTTCTTTGGTGTTGGTTGTGATCTCTCCTCTTTCATTCATGATTTTATTTATTTGGGTCCTTTCTCTTTTCTTTTTGATAAGTCTGGCCAGGGGTTTATCAATCTTATTAATTCTTTCCAAGGACCAGCTCCTAGTTTCATTGATTTGTTCTATTGTTCTTTTGGTTTCTATTTCATTGATTTCTGCTCTGATCTTAATTATTTATCTTCTCCTGCTGGATCTTGGCTTTCTTTGCTGTTCTTTCTCCGGTTCCTTTAGGTGGAGAGTTGGTTGTGTACTTGGGACCTTTCAAAAGGTTTGTATTGCTGTGTACTTTCCTCTCAGGACCACCTTTGCTGTGTCCCACAGATTTTGAACACTTGTGTTTTCATTTTCATTTGTTTCCATGAATTTTTTCAATTTTCCTTTAATTTCTGGATTGACTCATTCATTCTTTAGTAAGATGGTCTTTAGTCTCCATGTATTTTTAGTTCTTTCCAACTTTCTCCTTATAGTTGAGTTCTTTGTTTCAAAGCATTGTGGTCTGAAAATATGCCAGGAATGGTCCCTATCTTTTGGTACCAGCTGAGGCCTGTTTTGTGACCCAGGATAATCTATTCTGAAGAATGTTCCATGTGCACTAGAGAAGAATGTATTCTGTTGCTTTGGGATAGAATGTTCTGAATGTATCTGTGATGTCCATCTGGTCCAGTGTGTCATTTAAAGCCTTTATTTCCTTGTTGATCTTTTGCTTAGATGATCTGTCTGTTTCAGTGAGGGGGATGTTAAAGTCCCCTACTATTATTGTATTATTGTCAATGTGTTTCTTTGATTTTGTTATTAATTGGTTTATATAATTGGCTGCACCTATGTTAGGGGCATAGATATTCACAATTTTTAGGTCTTCTTGATGGACAGACCCTTTAAATATGATATGGTGTCCTTCTTCATCTCTTACTATAGTCTTTGGCTTAAAATCTAATTTATCTGATGTAAGGATTGCCACCCCAGGTTTCTTTTGATGGCCATTATCATGGTAAATTGTTTTCCACCCCCTCACTTTCAATCTGGAGGTGTCTTTGGGCCTAAAATGAGTTTCTTGTGGACACCATATTGGTGGGTCTTGTTTTTTATCCATTCTGATACCTGTGTCTTTTGATTGGGGCATTTAGCCCATTTAACTTCAGGGTAAATATTGAAAGATATGAATTTAGTGCCATTGTATTGCCTGTAGGGTGACTGTTACTGTATATTGTCTCTGTTCCTTTCTGATCTTTTGCTTTTTGGTTCTCTCTTTGCTTAGAGGACCCCTTTCAATATTTCCTAAAGGATTGGTTTGGTGTTTACAAATTCTTTTAGTTTTTATTTGTCCTGGAACCTTTTTTTCTCTCCTTCTATTTTCTTTGACAGCCTACTGGATATAGTATTCTTGGCTGCATATTTTTCTCATTTAGTGTTCTGAATAATATCATGCCAATCCTTTCAGGTCTGCCAGGTCTCTGTGGATAGGTCTGCTACCAATCTACTATTTCTACTGTTGTAGGTACATACCTCTTGTCCTGAGCTGCTTTCAAGATTTTCTCTTTGTCTCTGAGACTTAAAAGTTTTACTATTAGATGATGGAGTGTTGACCTATTTTTATTGATTTTGAGGGGGTTCTCTGTGCCTCCTGGATTTTGATGCTTGTTTCCTTCACCAAATTAGGGATATTCTCTACTATAATTTGCTCCAATATACCTTCCACCCTTCTCTCTTTCTTCTTCTGGGAACCCACTTATTTTAATATTGTTTCACCTTATGGTATCACTTAGCTCTCAAATTCTCCCCTCATGATCCAGTAGTTGTTTATCTCTCTTTTCCTCAGCTTCTTTATTCTTCATCATTTGGTCTTCTCTATCACTAATTTTCTCTTCTGCCTCATTTATCCTAGCAGTAAGAACCTCCATTTTTAATTGCACCTCATTAATAGCTTTTGTAATTTCAACCTGGTTAGATTTTAGTTCTGTTATTTCCCCAGAAGGGGATTTTATTTCTCCAGAGAGGTATTATATAGTATCTTCCATGTCATATAGATAGATAGATAGATAGATAGATAGATAGATATTAGACTGGGGAATAGAACAGAGACACACACTTGATTTTGGGTGTATTTTGGTCCGTTAGACGAAACTGCTCCTAAATTTTTAAAGAAGGAAAAAATATATATATTTATAAATATAAATGAATATAAAAATATATATATATATTTATATATATATACACACACACACAACTTTTATATAATCATACAAGAATAAGGGAAAACATGATGAAGGGATGGAGTATGACTGTAAAGATGAAAATTTTGAAAGGAATTGATAAGTTAAGTTGGTTGAAAAATGAAAAAAAAAAAAGAGGGAAGAATGTGATGAGGCTGGAGACTAGAATAAAGCCATTCACTAGACTTAGTGTATATTTTGATCTCTTAGAAGAAACTGTATCCCAAATTTTTTAAGAAAGAAAAACCTATATGTATACAAAAATTAAGTTAAATACAATGAAGGGATAGAATATGACTCTAACAATGAAAATTTTTTTAAAGATTTTTTAAAAAGGTATGGATAAGATAAAATAGTTTAAAAAGGTGAAAATAGGAAAGAGGAAAAATTTAAAAAGTAGAATAAGGAAAAAATAAAATTTAAGAAATTTAACTTTGCAAGACTAAAGAATCATGGGGGGGAGGCCATGAATTCCATCTGCTGTACTCAGATATTTCTGACGTTTTGCAGTTCTCATTGATTGGTAAACTTGCTCTTGGCTGAATGTTCTTGCTGATCTTCTGGGGGAGGGGCCTGTTGCAGTGATTCTCAAATGTCTTTGCCCAAGGCAGAATTGTACTGCCCTTGCCAGGGGCCAAGCTAATTAATCTGCTCGGGTTCTCTCTCTCTCTCAGTAGCTTTTATTCCCTGACCGCTTTCCAAACAGCTTTGGAGGATGGGAATGAAAATGGCAACCTCCAAATCTCTGGCCCTGTAGGAGCCAAGAGCTCGGGGCCTCACTCCTCAGTGCACCCTTAGAGGAAAGCAGTCAATCATTCCCATTTCCCTGGAATCCAGCCACACTCCATGCTCACCTGGCCTGTGACGGAATGTTTCCATCTCTGGCGCTCAACCCCGTTTGGAGTCTCCAAATCCAGGTGATTCCTGCCATGTGCTCTCACACCGCTCCTACTGGAGGAGGAAGGAGGGGTGTCTTTTCGGACCTGCCACTTATGGGGTCCCTGCTTGAA
Organism: Taxidea taxus jeffersonii; assembly: GCA_003697995.1. Taxonomy (NCBI): domain Eukaryota; kingdom Metazoa; phylum Chordata; class Mammalia; order Carnivora; family Mustelidae; genus Taxidea; species Taxidea taxus. The sequence continues at coordinate 29,369 of RCUC01171881.1, forward strand.
AAGCAGTGATCCAACTGTGCCTTGGATCATGGTTTAAGGTAACCCCACACTAAGAGCCCATGCCTTGGCTCCATCTCTGCAGTCGGCTTCCCCACTCCAATACCTGGCAGGTCTGCCACACTCAGACACCCTGGGTCTTTTTGTATCCCCATGAGTTGTGAGACCACACTGTTCCCATGAGGGCTCCATCCCCCATTTAGCCTCTGGAGTGATGTGCCTCAGCGGAGCAGACTTCTAAAAGTTCTGATTTTGTGTTCCACTATTCTACCTCTTGCCAAGAGCCAGCCCCTCCCCCCACAGTCTATCTTCCCTTATGTCACCTCAGAGTCACTTCTCTGCATGTTCTACCTTCCAGTAAGTGGTCGCTTTTCTGTTCATAGAACTGCCATTCTTTTCATCAATCTCCTGTTGAGTTTGTAGCTGTTCAGAGTGGTTTGATAACTATCTAGCTGAATTCTTGGGACCAGACAAAATTTAGGTCTCCTATTCCTCTGCCATGTTGCTCCTCCTCCCCTCAGTCACCGAAGTTTTTCTGATGCAATTATTTTTCATATTTTCAAGAAAATATGAAACATTAACTTACCCAAAATAAAAAACAATAACAAAATTTATAGTGCTACCAATACACTCATGAAGTGCATGGATACTCATGAAGTGGGTACTCTATCATCCTCATTTTTACAGATGAGCAAACTGAGACCCAGAGAACTGCACCCCATAATAATATGGGGTCTAGAGTGAAAAGGGTGAGTGGTAGTAAAATGGCAGTTAGAAAAGTCTAACTAGCCTGATGTTCTGGCCACAGAGGTCTTTTCAGATGAATCAGTTTTAGGCACAGGATGAAGATTCAAAAATGATTCCATTCAAAGTTCATTGTGTTAGGCCAATAGTGCAAAAGCATGAGATCTGAAGGGGGCAGCACTAATTCTGTCCACGTCTTAGACTCTGTTAGGATCAACATTCTTGGTGAGCTGTGACTTCGTCAAGTTAAAATATGTGCGGTCCATGTAAGTGCATTCCATGATGAAAGTTAAGTAATGATGTTTCCAAACTACACACACATACACACACACACACACACACACTCGAGGTGCTGGGAGTAGCAAGATACTCACAGCCTAACCATGTGAATTAATCATAAGCTAAATTTGTTTACTGTGCTTTTTTGTCTTTCCATCTTCCTCTGTGTTGAAGTGCCCGTTGCTTTGAGTCATTTGTTGTTTATCTTTGGAAATCAAAGTTTTTATTTAAATGATATGCCTGGTAATAATATTTTAATAACTTTATTGAAATAGAATATACATGATATAGTTCACTTGTTTAAAGTAGATGCCAATGGGGGGCGCCTGGCTGGCTCAGTCAGTTAAGCATCTGCCTTCAGCTTAGGTCATGATCCCAGTGTGCTATAATGGAGCTCCATAGGACTCCCAGCTCAGGAGGGAGTCTGATTCCCCTGCCACTCCCCCCACCCAAGCTCTCTCTTGCTCTGTGGTCTCTCTTAAATAAATAAAGTCTTTTAAAAATAGATGTCAATGATTTTTATTATATTTACAGAGCTGTAGTTGCCAACCCTTTCACTATGCAGATTTAAACTTTCTCTATTATTCTTTTACTTCTTCTAATGAATCTCTTTGTTTTTTCTGTTTTGAACCTTATTACTTGCATGTTAGTCTTCCTGAATTTATTCTCCAAGTGTCTTATATTTTCTGGGTGATTTTCATCTCTGTATTGTTTTGTATAATTAAATTATTTTTCCCACTTACTCTTTCAGGTTACTAATTTTTTTTTCCAGGTTACTAATTTTATTAATAACAGTGGCCAGCCTCTTTCCATTTATCTATTATAATTTTAAACTTGAAAATTAATGTTTACAATTTTTATTTATCTAAATGGATTCCCTTGCCTGACTTTCACAGTATGCTTTCCACTATTTACACCAGTGGAAGACATCTTTTCAGGCTGCTCAAATCAGCATCTCCTTTTGGTGCTGAATCCCTTTAAGTGAAATGGTGATGATGATGGTCCTGAACAGGGCTTAGCATGGCCTCATTGATCATCCACTGACTTGCTCACATTAGAGAAACCAAGTAAGTATTGGAAGGCAGAGCAGGTTCCACTACTACAAGTTGGGGTGAATCCTCTAAAAAAACTACTAAACCTGTCTGAGGGCTCTGTCCCCAGTGGGATTTCTGTCACTGCCTTGTGGATTTGGAGCAACTAAACCTTACAAAGTAGCTCCTCTCTGTTCTTCAAGACCTGTAGGAACAGGTGGGCTCCACCCCTGTACCATGGAAGTTTGGCTCTTCTGGGAGGGAAATGAAGAGAATCACAGGCTTTACCACAGGTGTCTCTGCTCTGAACCTCTTGAAAGATTAGACATTAGCCAAGAAAGGTTAAAGCTGGAAAGTCTTTCTCTTGGCAAAAGGAAACACTCTCTGCTTCTGAAAGGAACACTGTGAGAGAGAAAAGCATCAGATTGCACCTCTATTCTGACAAGTAGGCCAGGTCTAGAGCAAAGGTAAATAAATGCCCAAGAAACTATGATTTTTGAGTAAACGTGCCCTGTCCCACAGCACATGTAACTGCACCTGTCCACCTCATCATGCACTGGGTTCTCTATGTACCATGACATAATCTCTGTGTACCACATGCCTAAGCAGTGAGCCTGTAAAATCCTGGCACCTGCCCTCCCTTCTCATTTCTCCCAGTTCAATTCCCTTATCAATCTGATGAGTCTCAGAAACTGTTTCTGTTGGGACAAGAAGGATTAGAGAAAGGGGGCAGGCAGGAATGAAATATCTGGATTTTACTATGGAGATTTTGAATGCCAAGGGGTTCTGGCATGGAGGTCCTCTCATAGAACAGGGAAATTCAACTCAGCACTGTAGACATTCACTCACGTGCATACAAGATTCCATCATATATTTTTGATGTGTTTATTTCTTAGATAATTGACAAATAGAGTGTCCTCTTTCCACAGCTTAGTAAAAGCAAGAGACAGGGAGTGTCTTCCCCAGGGCTGTCAGAGAGCCAAACAAAGCTGGGAGGGAAATCCTGAGGACAAATAAAAGGACACCCAGGTCTCTGGTCTCCCTGGTGGGCTTCCTCCTTGAAAAAGGTGGCATTCTGGCTTCAGGGGCCATTCAGGGCCCATTGTATCCCCTTCTCATCTCCATGGCTACTGAAGATACTGGTCTCCTCCAGAACCGGTTAGGGCTCCAGCTAGGCCTGGGGTGGACTCCATGATTCCCTCCAGGGCCTGTGCCAAGGTTGGGGCCATGGGGGTGGTAGACAGCTGTGTCAAAGACGTTTCTCAGGGAGAGGGAATTTCTCTAGAAAAAGAAGGGCAAATCATTTCAGAATCGTATCCCCTTCTCCCAAGCCTTAACATGGACTTGTTCTGGAATCCTCTTTCCCTTCGTATCATCTCCTTCACCTAGTACTTTTCCTCTACACTTTATTCCTTCTTTTGACTCTTTTCCCACAAGTCAATAGTTTGCTCAGCACATTGATTGGATCTTCTAGTTCTAACTTGCTACTTCTTTTTTGTAACATACTCCAGGTCTTTTTTTCCCCCCAACTTCATGGCCTTACTATTCATACCCCATTTCCTCATGTTCCTGCTACTCCTTCCCCAGACACTTTCCTACATATTAGGCAGGCACTCACCACACAGAAGAAGAGCCCAGCAAAGAATCCCACAGCCACTACAACCAAGACCAGAGTAATGAGGAAGATTTCCCATGGTTTCAGGGACCCACTGGATATCACTTCATTCACTGGAGTAGTAGCACTCGTGCCAACCCTATGGGAAGTCGTGTGTGTTCCAGTTGGAGAATGTGTGCTAGAGCCTCCTGTGGTTGCACTGGATGCAGTGTTGTCAGCTATGCTAGTCCCACTGAAAGTTACACTAGATCTGGTGTTGGAGGCTACACTGGTCCTGCTGGAAGTCACACTGGATCCAGGGTTGGATGCTGTGCTGGTCCCACTGGGGGTTGTGCGGGATCCAGTATTAGAGACTATGCTGGACCCACTGGAGGTCACACTGGATTCAGTGTTGGAGGCTGTG
>ML112318.1:0-18717 GCA_003697995.1 Taxidea taxus jeffersonii
AATCTTAAATAATAAAAATTAAAAAAAGAATGTACAGTAATCTGATAGTACTTTCTCTGTGGAAGACATGGATAATGAGGGTTTGAAGGAAACTTTCACTTTATCTGAATTGTTTAAAATTTATTAAAAAACTTTCCATATAGGGGAGCCTGGGTGGCTCAGTTGGTTAAGCGTCTCCCTTCAGCTCAGGTCATGATCCGGGGTCCTGGGATTGAGCCCCGAATCGGGCTCCCTGCTCAGTGGGGAGCCTACTTCTCCCTCTGCCTCTGCGTTTGCTCATGCTCCCCCCACTCAAATAAATAAATAAATAAATAAAATCTTTTTTAAAAAAAGAAACTTTCCACGTATTATATAATTTCAAAAGTAATGTGGGGGGCCAACGGGTGGCTCAGTCGGTTAAGCATCAGACTCTTGATCTCAGCTCAGGTCATGATCTCAGGATTCTGAGATTGACTCTGTATTGGGCTCCTCGATCAATGCAGAGTCGGCTTGAGATTCTCTCTCTCCCTCTGCTCCCCGCCCCCCTGCTTTTTTTCTCTCTCTCTCTCTCAAATAAATAAAATATTTTTTTAAAAAGTAACTTGGCATAGGGGCGCCTGGGTGGCTCAGTGGGTTAAAACCTCTGCCTTCGGCTCAGGTCATGATCTCAGGGTCCTGGGATTGAGCCCTGCATCGGGCTCTCTGCTCAGCAGGGAGCCTGCTTTCTCCTCTCTCTGCCTGCCTCTCTGCCTACTTGTGATCTCTGTCTGTCAAATAAATAAATAAATAAAAAAAAGTAACTTGGCATAACCCTAACAGTGGTTTCTGAGTACTTATTATATACCAGGCACTGAACTGAACATTTTATGAACATTGTCTTATTTCTCACAATAATGCTAATTATTGAGATAGGTCTAATTATTGTCTTTCTCTTCCAGGGAAAGAAACTGAGGTTCAGAGAGGTTTATTGCCCAGAACAGCCAGGAACTGAACACAGGTTTGTCTAGTATCTCTCATTAAATAGAGCTTTAAGTCCCTGACACCTAAGAAGTCTGACAGAGAATAAAGGAGCCAGGGGACAGCTTGACACATGTCCTCTGATCTTTGGGTGTGGTACTCGGAGCTCTCTAAGGTGCTAGGGACTGTGGTGGCCCCAAGAGCTCATGCCTTATCTAAAGAGGCATGGGTGGTCATTTGTATACATATATATATATATATATATATTTAATTTAAGTATAATTGACAATTGGCAATGTCGTATTGATTTCAGGCACACCACATAGGGCTTCAACAATTCTATACATTACTCAATGCTCACCATGGTAAATGTCACCATCTGTCACCATACAATATTACAGTATTATTGACTGAATTCCCACTGCTGTTCTTCTCATTTTTGTGACTTATCATATTGTTTTCTAACATAGCTTGTTTCCACTCCTTCCAGGTGCCTGGCAAGATTATTCTGTCCTGCCCCCTTCAAGACAGGCATGACCACATGCCCTACTTTGGCCAACACAACGTGAGCAGAAGTGATACATATCTCTTCCAGGAAGAAAGGTCTTTGGAGCTACTGATTATTTGCTGAGGTCTTCCCTCCCCATACTAGCCCCCATGTTCAATATCATTCTGTTGGGAGAATCTCCCTCAACCTGGGTCCCTGAGGAAAAACCATTTGCACAGAACCACTCCTCCAAACTGCCCAACCTGCAATGGTCATATGACGTAAACAAGAAGGAGAAATCTGTTGTTTTAAGCCTTTGAGGTTTTGTGATGGTTTGTTGCGATAGCCTTACCTGGCCTTTCTTGCCAGTTACAGATAATTTTCTAGATCTTCCAGTGTTCCAGCAGACACTCAAAATCTGGATTACTCACTGTTCTTTCTTAACATTTTATTAATGGTATAAAAGTGTTTGGTCCTCACTTCTTTTTTTTATTTTTATTTTTATTTTTTTAAAGTTTTTTTATTTATTCATTTGACAGAGAGAAATACACCCAGAGAGAGAGGATGAGCAGGGGAAGAGGCAGAGGGGGAAGCAGGCTCCCCACTGAGCCAGGAGCCCGATGTGGTGCTCCATCACAGGACCCCGGGATCATGACCTGAGCTGAAGGCAGACGTTCAACCATCTGAACCACCCAGGTGTCCCACTTCTTTTTTTTTTTTTTAAGATTTATTTATTTATTTGAGAGATAGAGCGCATGCACACAAGTGGAGGGAGGGGCAGAGGGAGAGGGAGAGAATCTCCAGCAGACTCCACGCCCAGCCCGGAGCCTGATACGGGGCTCAATCTCACCACCCTGAGATCATGACCTGAGCCAAAACCAACAATGGTCGTTCAACTGACTGAGCCACCCCAATGCCCTTTGGCTCTCAATTTTAAATATTTTATAATGAAAATATTCTTTCTAAGAGGACTATAGTTGGGGCACCCTGGTAGCTCAGTTAGTTAAGTGTCTGCCTTCAGCTCAGGTCATGACCCCAGGGTCCTGGGATTGAGCCCAGCGTAGGGCTTCCTGCTGAGCAGAGAACCTGCTTCTTCCTCTCCCCTCTGCTGCACCCCTTGCTTGTGCACACTCTCTCTGTCCAATCAATAAATAAAATATTTAAAAAATAATAAATAAGAGGTTTACAGTTGAATTTATTTTTTTTTAAAGATTTTATTTTTATTTTTCAGATAGAGAGAGAGCACAGGAGCGAGCACAGGCAGACAGAGTGGCAGGCAGAGGCAGAGGGAGAAGCAGGCTCACTGCTGAGCAAGGAGCCCGATGTGGGACTCGATCCCAGGACACTGGGATCATGACCCGAACTGAAGGCAGCCGCTTAACCAACTGAGCCACCCAGGCATCCCTGAATTTATTTTTTTAAACTTTATTTGGAATTATTCATAAAAATGCTTTTCTTAAAAAAATGCTTTTCTTGGTCTTATAGGCACAACTACATTTACATGTCAGTCCAAAATAGATTTTAAATTGTAGTAAAATATACAGAACATAAAATTTACCTTTTTAACCATTTTTAAGTGTACAGTTCCCTGGCTTTAAAAGTACATTCACGTTGTTGTGCAATGTTTGTAAATGTTGTCAACTAATCGAAATGTATTTTGAGCACTTGAGGAACTAAATAAAATATGTCTGCAGGTCAGCATCACACAGTCTGCAATGATGCCTCATGCCAGGCCACCTGTGCCAAGCCTGCACCCCAAATCCCCTGTGCTTTGCAGCCCCCCTACTTCCCTTACATATGCTTCTCCAAGGATCCTTTCAGCTCAGAACCTTCGATCCCAAGCTGAGGGTTCCTTGGTGGATAAAGCAGTGAGGCAGCTAGCGTGCACCTGTGTTATAACACAACAAACAGACCCTTGGCATTCTGTAGGGAGTAGACAACAGCTAACAAAGGCCTTTCTTTGCAAAGCTTGACGCCAGCATCTGCAGAAGGGCCACTGCAGTAGGTGGGGTCCAGGGAGAAGGCACCACCCCCTCGTCTGTGAGCCTGTCATCTACACATGACTCCTGTCCTCACAACAACACTGTCTGCCAGAAAGGTCCTATTTCCCAGCCCTGTGGTCTAGTGATAAACTGACTTATCCAAGTTTACAAGGCTACTAGGAGACTGCTGGGTAGTCTGGAGCTCGGAATTCCTGAATCCTGCTCCTTAAAAATATTTTTCTCTGTGATTCCTAATACATATTTAATACAGAAAATATGGCAAAGAGAAGTAGAAAAACAAATATAAACCACCTATAATATTGGAATGGGTCAGGATAGTACACGTAGATCTGAAGATATGAAAACATAGTTCATCAATCTTTGAGAGGCAATTGACTATCAAAATTGAAAATGAATAGCCATTCCACAGAAGGAATTCATTCTATGTGAACTCATAAGCAAAGATCTATATATATGGACTGTCATTACATCATCATTATTAGCATGAAAAGATGTCTATGTCTATCAGTGGGGGACTGTCTATCAGTGTCTATCAGTGGGGGACTGTATCAGGAATGTGTCAGGGGCAAGTACCAGAAGTCTGAGTGGCTGTCGCTGAAATGAAGATGGGCTTACATTTCTCACCTAACAAGTCTGCAGCTGGCATCGGCGGGTGAGCACACCGACCAGCATCTCTGTGATTCTCTTGGCATTTCCCTCATGGTTGTACTCTAGATAATCATGTCAGTATTCTCAGCAGGAAGGGGAAAGGAGTGGTATCTGTTCCCCTGGTGAAGAAAGAAAGAACTTTCCAGAAACCTTGTAGCAGATTTCTGCTTCTGACTTCTTGGCGGGAGCCACATCACATGGGCACACTTGGCTGAAGGGAAGATGGGAAAGCAAATACTGAGGGTACTTAGGGATCTGGCCTCTACAGTAATAAGAGTAAAAAGGCTGGGAATGAGTGCTGGGTTAGCCAACCAATGGTATCTGCCATAGGGCCTGGTTAAATAAACTATGGTACAACTGAAAAATGTAGAATTATGTACCACTAAGAAGAATGAAGGGGATATGTACAAGTAAAGAATAAGCTCCACAATATTTTATAAAGGGAGGAAAGCAAGGTGCAAAATTCTGTACAGATGCCTTTTGTTTGAAAAGGGGTAGTCAGGGTGGAAGGGAGACTGGCTTTTCCCTCTACATCCTTTTGTGCTATTAGACATTTTTTTTAGAAGTATGTACATAGGGGGCCTGTAAGCCTGCATCCATTCCAGATAACCTCTGTAACACTTGCTGTAGTTCCTTTCAGGCTTATTTGCATGTAAATAACAGGAATTTATACAGACATTTGCATACAGGAACTATAACCCTGCACATTTTCCTCTCTCCATTTGTCATATCTAATGATTTTCCATAACGCTGCCTATCTCTGCTTCACCTCCCCTCTTCCCCCATTCTCTAGTCTCTCTTCCTCTGCCTTTCCTTTAATGCCCCCCACCCCTTATGCCCCTGCAGTGATCTTGCTTTCCCAGTCCCAGTACACACTTGCACCCAGTGCTACCTGAAGGTTGAGCCTTGCCTTCACTTCACCTAAGGAAATGCCTGGCAGGTGGGAAAGAGGTGTGAAGGGTTAAGGGGTGAGCATTTTGCCTGTAGGGGAGGAGTCAGTGGCAGGGAAGCCAGGAGTGACTCAAGCAATTAGAAGAGTTCTAATATTTTTTGATGCCTATCCTGTGCCAAGCAGTGTGCTGGGGAATTTGCATACAGTATCATATATATTCTTCCCCAAAGTACCACAAAGTAGATTTCTTTGAGGAACCCATATGTCCTGGTTGGCCTGTAACAGTCATGCTGTATGCCTACTGTCCTGGCATCCCCTCCCACTCTCAGGAGGTTTGGATAAAAAAAATCATATAGTCACCTTAACTATCCCTGTTCTCTAAGTGAGGATATTGAGGCTTAGAGAGGTAATGGCAAATAAGAGGACTAAAATTCAAACTCTGCTCTATATGGATCTATATGGTGTATATGGACTGAACTGTTGAGGCCCTTACCTCCAACATGACTGTGTTTGGAGATGGGCCTTTGAGGAGTTTATAATAAAGGTTAAATGGGGTCTTAAGAGTGGGGCCCTATTCCAGTAGGGCTGGTGCCCTTATAAAAGGAGGAAGAGATGCCAGAGTTAGCTCTCTCTGCCATGTGGACACAACAAGAATGCAGCCATCTGCAAGCCAGGAAGAGGAACCTCACCAAGAACCGAATTAGCCAGCACTTTGACCTTGGACTTTCGGGCCTCCAGAACTGTGAGAACTGTGAGAAGTAAATGTGGTTTATTTCTCCCCGTCTGATATTTTGTTATCGCAGCTAGAGCAGACTAAGACAGCTCTCATGCCTAGGCTCCTTCCGCTCACTATGCTGGAGGTGGGCCTCTTCATTCAGGGCCAGTGTGAGTCAGCGACTGGTCCTGGCCTAGATTTATCCCTTCCATTTCGTGTTCCTTGAGCCTAGGCCAAGGGTGGATCCATCAGCCTCTTCCCTAAACTGAGGTAGACAGCTTGTGGTCACTCTCTGTATCAGTGTGAGTCTAATCAGGAGAGGGAAACCACACCATAGCTTGAACAAGGAGAGTTTAAAGGTTATAATGAGTCTGTAATAATGAGGCATCAGATAGTAACAAGAGAACTCTAAAGACTATAGAAACAGTAGAGATACAGGAGGAGCCACTGCTGGTAGGGCCAGGATAGTACATAAAGCATCCAAGGAAGACTCTCCCAACCCCCATGCTAGGCTGGGCTCCAGGCCTCATGGTCCACTGAATGTCAAGTGGCTATGATGCCATGCTGGGGGAACTTGCTAGAAATCCACCCACTGGGCTGGAAAATTTCCCTCTAGGGTGCTGGAAAAGGCTATTCACAGAGGCACTTCACTGAAAGCAGTCTGCTATGAAAGTACACAAGGGAGGGCAGATGCTGGAGGAAGCTGCTGGCTGTTAGGTGCTGCCAGTCCCGGTAAACAGCAGGAGCCTGGTGCTGAGGAAGCCATCCTCAGAAGATGGGCATGAGGCAATGGCCCACATGGCAAGAGCCTGGTGAGTGAGCACACTGGATCCAGGAAGGAAAACTTTTCCCCCTCCAGTGTATCTCTAGAACCTCTACTGACAAGGTTCAACATCCTGCCAGCCGGCAAAGGAAAAAGAAAATATTTAAAGGGTCCAGATTGGGGCACCTGGGTGGCTCAGTTGGTTAAGTGTCGGCCTTCAGCCCAGGTCATGATCTCAGGGTCCTGGGATGGAGCCCCACTATCAGGATCCTTGCTCAGCAGAGTCTGCTTCTCTCTCTGCAGCTCCCCCTGCTAGTGCATGCTCTCTGTCAAAAATCTTTTTTTAAAAAATTAAAAAGGGGGACTCGGTTAAGCGGCTGCCTTCGGCTCAGGTCATGATCCCAGCATCCTGGGATCAAGTCCCGCATCAGGCTCCTTGCTGGGCAGGGAGCCTGCTTCTCCCTCTGCCTCTTCCTGCCACTCTGTCTGCCTGTCCTCACTCTCTCTGACAAATTAAAAAACAAACAAACAAACAAAATCTTTAAAATAAAAAATAAAAAATTTAAAAGGGTCTAGATCCATTTTCATAGAGCAAACGTAAAGGGTGAATTGGAAGTGAAACAATAGTGAGCACACTTTCTCAGAAAGGTTTCATTTATTAAAACTACAGTTTCCCTCAACCAGTGGTTCCCCAAACCAAGCAGAGGAGGGGTATTAAACGTATACCTTGAGATTAAGGGGCAGTGAAGCTAGGGTGAAGCCTAGAAATCTGGGTTATTAATAAGCTGTCCAAGTAGTTCTGTTGATGCGAGCTCTCTCAAACTACGGACTCTGACGACAGGTTCCTTGGACATTCCAAGGAGAGCGCAACACCCCGATGCTCCTATGTCCGGAGATGGGTGCGTGTGTGACTGCGGTTCCCAGTCCCCGCAGGCCTGTTTCTCTGTGTCTTAGAGCACCTCTGCCTTCATTGTCTTCATCCCTGGCTGTGGATCTCATATCCTTGTCTCTTCATTTCTCCACCTCTCTTTGCTTCTGCCTCTCAAGCCCACTCTTGTCTCCCCACTTTTGCGCTTGCTGTTCCCTCTGCCTCCCTCCTTCCCAAATGGCTCCTCTTCCTTCTCCCGACGAACGCGTACTCTCCACCCTTGACTCAGATTACCTCCGCCCGGAACCGCCTCAACCGGAACCCGGTCTCCCGCCCCCAACACGCTCCAGCCTGAGTTAGAGATCCTTTCTCTGCTCCCTGGATACAGCCCTCCTAACACTGCCTTTCCACCGCCGGCTTCCTTGTCTCCCGACTGGGCGACGTCTTTCTCGCGAGGGCACCCTGGATACCCAGCCCCGCGCTGGCTCACGGTTGGGACTCATTTACATGAGTAAATGTGATTGTCCCTTTAGAGAGGGGCGGGGTCCGTCGTCTCCCCTGCGGGGCCCTGTATTCCCAGCCGGTAAGACACACCTGACAAGGCGCACGTAGTCTAAAAGTGACCAGTAGGTGTCGCAGGCTGGCCGAGCGGGCGGTGCGCGAGTGGGGAGTCTCCGGCCCCGCCCGCCAGGGCGGCCAACGGCTGCCGGGCGGCTCCCAGCACGCGGGGCCAGGGGGCAGGGCCTAACGGCCGGCCCGCCGGTGGGGGCGGAGCCTGGCGGGGGACGGCTCTTCCCGGAGCCCCGCCCCGGAAGCATGGCAGCGCCAGCACTCGGAGCAGGCAGCAGTGACACTCCCGCAGCCGCTGCCACCACCACCGCCACCGCCACCGCCACCGCCACCGCCACCACCCGGTCCACAGCCATGCCGGTGAGTGCCTCCTCCCTCCCGCCCCGCGCAGACCCGGGCCCCCGCCGATCGGCCACACGTCGCTCTTCAAGGGCTCGGGCCGGAGCCGGAGCTTTTGCCTGCCTCTCTTCTCACTCCCTCCCCATCTACTGCCAGCTTCTGCGACCCTCCAGAAAATCCGATCCGAAAGGCGATTTATGTAGGAGTCAGGCCTCAGAACATTGGAGCTGCACGGCCTCCAGGGGTTACAAGCCCAATCCTTCCCAGCATAGACGGGGAAACTGAGACCCAGGGAAGGGCAGAGTCGCCAAGATCACCCAGAGAGCGGGCGGCGAGCTGGAACTGGGACGTCTAGTCCCGGCGCCTTCCCGGTTTGCCCCTGTCTGCGGAAATGGCTTGAAAGGGGGGATGGGGGAGGGGCGGGTGGCTATTGCCTCCTGGACGGGGCAGGTTTTCAGAGATCCGTGGTTTTCTTTCCTGCCCCCTGCCCACTCTGGCCCATTTCAGTTCAGCCCTGGGCGACGCTGAACTTTTCCTACCGATCACTTTCTGAACCTGAACCCATGAACCTGTGAGGGACCTGCTCAAAAGTTGCCAGTTGCTCAAAGAGAGTTTGGGGAGGAATGAGTAGGTCTTAGGTGCCTTTGCCACTCACTTAGTCTTAATGCACCGACCGGGTTGCTCAGGGTCTCGTTTTGTAGGTAAGAAACTGAGGACCTTGGCAGATAAAAAGAGAAGCGCAGTAACTTACTGGAGGTCTCCTTTAGGCGTTGGGTGGAGTCAGAATTAAGCCCCTTATCTTCAGGCTCCCATCTCTCCAGGCCTGACCACTTGGGAAATAAATGCCAGACAAAAGTAGTTCTACCGGATTGAGAGTAAGCTGTGTTGCCAAGTACATCCTGTAGATCCTGGTTGGGGCCATGTGGTGTTAAGCAGTTTCCCCTAGGGTGCCTAGTTTATGGCTCTGCTTCAAGTGGATACCCAGAGGTGTCCCACAGATGCCCTGTGTCTTAGCAGCCTAACTTTCAGGAGCTGGCAGGTAAGCCAGAGGCCCCCTGGGCCGAGTCACAAACATCTCAGGTGTCATTTCCTTTGGGCCTTGCCAGGTGCCTTGAGACAAATCTTCAGACAGCACAAAGTATGGACAAAGAAGCTGACATTATCAGCCCTCAGCCCTCCTACTTGAGCAAATCTGCCTGTGGCAATGTTAAGAGGACCTCATTAATCAGCCTGCGACTGGAATAGTTGAGGTCACAAGGTTTTCGGAGAGGGTGGCAGTGAGAGAAAGGCCAGCTTCAGGATCACTCTATTCTGTGTTCACTTCTGGAGATTTTGACAAATGACCCTCCAGAGCAGATGGTGAGAATGAAGAGGGCACTTGGCACCATATCACAAGATGAGCAACTGCAGAAAGGAGGCTATTAGTCAAGGGGCTGTGGTCAAAAATGGTCAGTGTCACCTGAGAGTTACTCAGACAAAAATTTGGAATCTCAGAAGCCTCTTTGAAAAACCTGTGCCCTTGCTTCTCACCCGGTTGACCTTGGGCCAGCCGCTTTACCTCTCTGTGCCTTTGTTTCCTCATCTGTAAAATGGGGGGTAAAATCTGACCTCAAGGGGCTCAGTATTACCTGGAAAAATGCCAGTAAAATACATAGCATAGCCACTGACATAGCTTGCTCCCAAGAAACGGTAGCTCTGGTGTCGACCTAGGACAAGTAGGGTGGAACTAGAGGCAGGCAGGTGCTAACCCCATTTTAACAAGGACCACATTTTTAACAAGTGGTTAAAAGTTTAGGCTCTGAAGACATTTTCAGTCTTGGCTTGGTTCCATCACCAAGCCTGTGTCACCCCTAAGCGAGTGACCTAACCTCTGAATCTCAGCTCCCTCTCTGTCAAGAAAGGATAATAATAGCCATGTCATGGGAACTTTGTGATGCTTAACCAACTGAGCCACCCAGGTGTCCCTCTTTGTGATGCTTAAACAAAGTAATGTGTGCAGAGTGTTTCGAACAATGCCTGGCACACAGTCCGCATTCAAATATTAGTGTTAGTAAAGTCCTAATTGACATTGTATTCGAAGACTCAATATCCTGGATATTTGAGAAAGACTTCCTTCTCTGGGAGGAGGCCGGACAAGGTGACCCCACTGCATTTCTGCCCTTCCAGTTCTGAGATTCTGTTAAAAGAATTGCATAGTTCACTCAACTTTTTCATTGCTTTAAAGAACCTTACAGGTGAGAGGCCTGTCTGAGGGGCTGAGGCAGTAGGGGGCTGGCTTGGGATTCTCTGTAAGGAATGGATTACTCTGGGGGCGCCTGGGTGGCTCAGTTGGTTAAGCGGCTGCCTTCGGCTCAGGTCATGATCCCAGCGTCCTGGGATCGAGTCCCACATCGGGCTCCTTGCTCATTGGGGAGCCTGCTTCTCCCTCTGCCTCTGCCTGCCTCTCTGTCTGCCTGTACTCACTCTCTCTGACAAATACATAAATAAAATCTTTAAAAAAAAAAAAATGGATTACTCTGTCCTTAAGTAGATTTTCTGCTACCCCCAAATTGACTTGAGCAACCCCGAGTCAAGGGGAAGAGCACTGAATTGGAACATTTGCCCCCCAGAAGCCATCTCCTGACTTCTGACCTCTCCTGTGGAGGATGAAAGGAGACCTGCGCTCTGGAGGCCGCAGCAGAAGGCTTCATGGATGTGTTGACATTAGGTTCTTGGGCGCATATCCCTGTGCCTGTTCACGAGGTGTCCCGCTGCCCGAGCTCCTGCTGAGAGTCAGGGTCACAGGGGTGGCTCCTGGTGGTGCTGTCGGTTGCTCCACAGCTAGCAAAATGTCCCTGGAGCCAGGAAGGCCTGGGCTCACATCCCTGCCTCGGCACAGACTCACCCGTGACTGTGGGGAACTCCGTGAACCCCTGGGAACTTCCGTTTCCTCTGGAGTAAAACAGGGTTTCTAGCTCCCTTTCCAAGCCGAGCGAGAACTGAGATTCTGTGTACAGAGCATTTGGCGCACAGCGGCACTGGATATTTAGGTCTCACGTAGGTCTTGCAAGTCCTTTAAGTCTTTGGGTGGGCATCCAGGTTCAAACCATTGACGGATCTGAATTGTCTACTGGTTATTATAGAGCAGGAGTCAGCACACTTTTTCTTAAAGGGCCAGGTCAATTTTTTAAATTTTTATTTTATTTTGTAAAGATTTTATTTAATTTATTTGACAGAGAGAGACAGGGAGATCAGGAACACAAGCAGGGTGAGTGGGAGAGGGAGAAGCAGGCTTCCCGCTGAGCAGGGAGATCCCGATGCGATGCGGGGCTGGATCCCAGGACCCTGGGATCATGACCTGAGCCAAAGGCAGAGGCTTTGAGCTACCCAGCCGCTCCCAGGTGAATATTTCAAATGCTTTAGGCTTGAGGAACCATGTGGTCCCTTTGTAACTATTCAGCTCTGCCATTCCATTGTGAAAGTAAGCCAGTGGTCTTAGTGCGCCAATAAAACTTCATAAAACCAGCTCACAGGGGCACCTGGGTGGCTCAGTGGGTTAAGCCTCTGCCTTGTTGTAGTCATAGAATAAGCTAAAGGAGTAAGAGGTGTTTAACATAGAAGAAAAGAAAAACTAACCATTTTCTTTAAGGCAGGTTTTGCAGATTTGGCCTCAATAAAATAGTGGAAAAACCAAACTCTTAGCTCTTGGTCTTAGTTTCCTCTGGACAGCATGATAATAAGCCAGACCCAAACCTGTTCTGAGACTTGGAAAGAGCTTGAGAAGCCATTAGTCCAGTTTTTCTCAGGTGTGTGGTCTTGCCTCCCTGTGTCTCCCCAGTGAGTTAAAAATGGAGAGAGGCCCAGGGCCTAGCCCAGAGCCTCAGAGCTGATAGAGGCAACTGCTTGCTAAGTTCCATGACCTCAAGTCCCCAAGGGATACTTCTGTGCACTGAGGTTGAGAAAACTTGAGTTGGCTAATACATTTTTGTTAAGATAAGGTGACTGGGGCCCTTAAGGCAGAGAGATTGTTGTTTTGTTTTTTTTTTTCTTTTTTTTCTTAAAGCACAGGGATTTTTGCCTGAGGTCTTCCAGCAAGAAACATTGCTATGTCCAGAATTCCAGGTGAGGAAACAAATCTGGAATATTTTGGAATGCTTGGGAGCCTGGGTGGCTTCATCAGTTAAGCACCTGCCTTAGGCTCAGATCATGATCCCAGGGTCCTGGAGTCAAGCCCTGCCCAGCAGGGACTCTGCTTCTCCTTCTCCCACTCATGCTTCACATACTCTCTGTGTCTCTGTCTCTCTCAAATAAGTAAAATCTTAAAAATAAAAAACAACAACACTTTGGAATGCTCCATGAAACATGTAGCCATTGTGGTTTGAAGTGAAAGAAAAGAGAGTTGTGAAACAGGCTAATAATAACCTAATGGAGACTACTAGCAGGCTCCAAGCTCTCAAAGTTTGTTATCTGTTACTCCTGAATCATGACCCCAAATCTCTTGGTTGGAAAGGTAAACGTTTATTAATCCTTAGTTTCTGAGAGTCAGGAATCTGGGGGCAGCTCTGTGGGGTGTCCCTGGCACGGGGTCTCTGGTGAAGCTACAGGAAGATGTCTACGGCTGTGAAGGAGCATCTGCTTCCACCATGGCTCCGTCTCAGGGACTTACATGAGCCCCTCTCCGTGGGATTGCTTGGGGTCTTTAAGATGTCTTAGCCAGCCTCCTCCAGAGAGAGAGCAAGGAAGAAGCCCAAGACCTGGCTTCAGAAGTCACATAACATCCCTTCAGCCATATTCTGCCAGACACAGCCCAGAGCTCCTTAGCCAGCTGTGTCAGTCATCTGCTCACGCAAAAAAAAATATGTAGTAAGCACCTACTGTATGCCAGCTGCTGTTCAAGATTCAGGTTGCAGCAGTGAACTGAACAACGCTTGCCATCAGGCCCTTGAAGACTATAGGATGTTGAGCCCAGATGAAGAGTCCAGAAGTGTAGTGCCTTTACTGGCCCAGCCTCCAACCCACTGGGAGCCCAGGCAGATCCCTTCCTTCCCAGGACTCAAGGTGCTGCCCCTGACCATGAGGCACATGGTTAAGAGCAGTGATCTCCGTGTATCAGAACACCAGAGACACTTATTAGCCGTGACAGATGCCCCAGCTCACACTTGTTGATGAGAATTTGTAGTTTTTGCAAGTTTCTGGGTGGTTCTAATGTAGAAGATGATCTTTTGATCCTTGAATAAGACCAGATCAGCATGGCTCAGAGTCCACGGGCCCACCCATGTCAGAGTTACCAGTGGTCTTGAGACCACCCCGTAGCTCAAAAATCAAGATTTTGAAGGTAAGACTGGAAACAGGATTTTTTTAAACTAGCTTCCCAGGTGACTCTACTCATCGTGTGCTAGACGCTGCTAAAGGCCTTATAGGGATATCTCATTCAATGCAGCAACGTATGAGATGGAGAAACCCTTACTTAACTCCACTTTGTAAGAGAGTGGGGCTCAGAAACAGGCTAGTGGTGAGTCTGATGACAGTCAGATCTTGCCCTGTCTTGCTGTGCTCTGTCTTGGCCCCTGGGTGGGCCTGTGTGCTGCTGGGGTGTGTGGGTCATGCTGCAGTACTGGCTCATGGTCCCCTTTGTTTGTTTCAGAAGCACGAGTTCTCCGTGGACATGACCTGTGAAGGCTGCTCCAATGCGGTCAGCCGGGTACTCAACAAGCTGGGAGGTGAGTGAGGGGCCCTCGGTTAGGGGTCGGGTGGGAGAGGCCAGTACATGCAGCCACGGAGTGGGAGAAGCTTGAGTTGGAGCTGATAATAGGAAAACTAACATGTATCAAGTACGTACTTAACATGTGCCCAGTACTCTGCTTGGGGGCTCTGTGGACCACATCATCTGTCCCTCACCAGAGCCATGTAGGTGGCTCCTTGGACTATCTCCATTATAAGCAGGAGGAACTGAAGTTCAGAGAGGTTGAGTGACTTCACTGAGATCACACAGCCAGTAAGCGGCAGAGCTGGGATTTGGCTACACGGTCCTGGCAGCACAGTTAATATGTTGGTGATCTTCGGTGTGATCATTTTGCATATGATATATTGGAGTGTCATTTTTCTGTTAACGTTTAGAAAACTGTAGTAGTTTTAAGAAATAAACTTTGACTCAAGCCGTGTGCAGAAGTCCTAAAGTGCTGCTTCTGGACATATTTAGAAAACAGGTATTCTCATCCAGCCCCCTCAGTTCCCAACTGGGGAAACTGAGGCCCAGAGAGGGCTGGGGTCTGGCCCTGGGGCTCTTTGAAGTAATGACTGAGCTGTGATCAGAGTTCTGGGAGTGCTGGGCAGTCAGTCTTCTAAGATTTTTCACATTTAAAGCCCTAGATAATACCCATATTTCAGAGGGCTTCCATGTGGATGTGATCGCATTAGCACTTGAAGCATTCCTCTGAGCTGCCCTTTCCATCTGTGGAATGGAGGTGTTGACACCAGAGCTTGGGAGGGAAGGGACTTTCCCAAAGTGAGTCAATGGTGGCTTCTAGTCCTGGAAACTGGAATCTTAATTTGAAAGCGTCTGAAGCAGTAGGAAAATCCTGGCTGCTGACTTGCGTGTGACTGTGGCCTCTTTTCCCTGGAGCCAGAGTCTCCCTAGCTGTGTGTAGACATGTCAGCATACGTCAGCTTCTGCTGTGACACTCTTCTCAGAAGCCCCTCCAGTATGACATGGCATGTTTTGGATGAAGTGAGGGGTGACAGCCAGCCTGCTTTTGTTCTTGATGGCTTGAGGACACCCAACCAGGAATCTGGGCTCAAGGAGCACAGTTTGGAACCCACTGGGATAGATGATCCCAGACTTTTCTTGCAGCTGTATGATGCCACCAAAATATATATCCCAAAGAGGAAGGAGATACTTCGAACCAAAAGACAAAAATCCAGTGTGCAGCGAGGACACGATGCATTTTTTTTCTCCCTAAGTTTCTGTCAGATACAGATTCAGACATTATGACTCTATCTGTGCCATGGGCTTTTGAAGGCTCTTTGATGTTTGGGGATCTCCCTTTGAACTTGGACGGTTTCTCCGCATCTTTCACAACTGTCCCTACTTGGGTGGCCTCTTAAGGTGAGTCAGAAGGATTAGTTGGAGACTTAGATGAGCAGTGCTGGGCCTGAGGAATCCCAGCTAATGGCATATGTGAACTGGAGAGACCACAGGGACTGGCCACCCCCAATTCTGTCATGTACAGATGGGGAAACTGAGGCCTAGAATGGGCAGGACCTGCCCGTAGTCATCCAAGTCAGTGGTGAAGCCAGGGCCTAGAACCTGTAAGGGCTTTCCCTCTGCATCCCATTGTGTCAACAAGGCACGTTCTAGGTATTTCCATGGAGTGCTCTGGGGGGAAGGAAGGGTGCCTTGAAATTGGCACACCCCTTAGGAGGGTGGTTTTACAATATCAGCATTTAAAATGTCAGTCCGTTGCTCCCCAGTCTCCGTTCTGTAAATTCGTGGTATAGAAATATTTTCATAAGTTTTTATATGTTCTAGTATGTTTACTGTACCATTGCAGGAGGGGACGAAGTGGATGTATGGGGCGTCCACACTGGAATGTAGTGTAGATGTTAGAGAATGATGTAAGTCTGTATGTACGGAGATGGCAAGATCCCCTGGACACTGGAAAATGAAATATAGCAAGACCTGTGTCTGTAGTCCGATGCCGTTCGGGGGAATTACTTTTCACTTGTCTGTCTGGAAGAAGAACTGGGTAGATGCCATGCTGTTTCAATGACTTCTGGAGGCCTTCCACTTTCTAATTTGATTCAGAAATATTTGCTTTTTTTTTTTTTAATGTTGTGTCTTTATTAATTATTTTTGAAATAAAACGAAAAAACTTAAAAGAAGCCCCAGTCTTGAGCAGGGATTGGCAAACTGTAGTCTGTAGGTCAAATCTAGCCCACAGTCTGCTTTTGTACAGCTGAGAACAGTTTTTACAGTTTTAAAGGGGCATAAAAGCAATACACAGAGAGAGAAGACAATACAGAGAGAGAGAAGTCCATGTGGCCCCAGATGCCTAAAACATGACCCTGGTTCTTTATAGGAAGAGTTTGCTGATCCCTGGCATGGAGGAAAGGGGAAGGTGGTTCTGAGTCCGAACTCTGGAGCCTGAACTCTCTGGCTCTGACTGGGAGGATCTCTGCTTCCTCCCCACATACCCCACTTCCCTTTTCCTGCAGGAGTTGAGTTTGACATTGACCTGCCCAACAAGAAGGTTTGCATCAGCTCTGACCACAGCGTGGACATTCTGCTGGAGACCCTGGAGAAGACAGGAAAGGCTGTTTCCTACCTCGGCCCCAAGTAGCAAGGGCCCGGATCCCCGGGCCCAAGATGGACCAAAGGGAGCAGGTGGGTGAGGCCCCAGCCCTCATACAAAATATTTCATTATCTGATGCAAATCTCGCATTCAGGGAGTCCTTACAGCCCCCTGAGAGTATGTAGAGCACTGTGTTATGTCTCCCAGGGTCCCTTTCCTGACTCGGGGAGTGCATCTCTTGATCATCAGGGTTTAAGTGTAGAGTATATGGGACTAAGCATTGCTTTGATAAACTGTCCCATCCAAGAGGACACCTGTGCCCTGGACCTCATGCTCCTGTGCAATGACCAGGTAAGTTAATTCAACTTGGCCTCTCTCCCTGCTCGGAACCACCGTCAGCTTCCTGAGCATGGCCACAGCCTAGATGGTACAGAATCAATCCTCCATGTCCAAGCTGGAGGACATGTCCCCTTTAATTGTCCACAGCGCAGAGAGGCATGCAAGTGTGGCACTGTGCTGGACTGTTCGCCCCTGGCCGTCACTGCCCTCATCGTGCTCAAATCACAGTGACTGCCATATCCCTCCTGTGTTTTGGCGCTTAGTGCCATTGAGAAACATGAGGCCCGGAGAGGGGAGGGGACTTGACCCAAGCCCCACACAGTCAGTGGCAGAGGCAGGATGAGAGGCATCCTGAATCAGAGTTCTGTCATGGCCAGCGGCCTTGTCCCTGTGCATGGGCCCACAAGAACCCCCAGGCAGAGGCCAGCTGCAGGGGACTGGTGAGCTATGGCCATGTCCTGTGTATGGGGTGACGTCACATGCAGATCATGTCAGATGTGTCTGTGTTCCTCGTGCTCTTTCTGTCCATGGACACAGCCCATGATCAGGGATGAGCCCAGGATGACGAATGATGTCCTCATTTCACGCTGTGACTTTGAATTCTTTTTTTTTTTTTTTAATTTGTCAGAGAGAGAGAGAGCGAGCACAGGCAGACAGAGTGGTAGGCAGAGGCAGAGGGAGAAGCAGGCTCCCTCCAAGCAAGGAGCCCGATGTGGGACTCGATCCCAGGACGCTGGGATCATGACCTGAGCTGAAGGCAGCCGCTTAACCAACTGAGCCACCCAGGCGTCCCTGTGACTTTGAATTCTTACATTCTGGAGACTCTTTCAGCTGTAGAACGGGGCCACAACCTCTATCCTATTTTCCTGCCATGTGGGGGTGACTTGGGAAGTCCTTCTGAAAGTGAAGGCTGACCTTCAAGGAGAAGATAACGTTTCCACCATGCTGTGGGTGGTTTCTGCACCCCAAGGGGTTTTGCAGGAGAGTGTGGGTGGCGTCCTAGGCCTCTCTGCCTATCCCTGGTCATCTGCCCTGTTTCATACCGGGCCTCCGTGTCAGGTTATAAGATTGTGGTTGATAAAAGTGCTCTGATGAGACAGGAAGGAGGGAAGGAAGAGCCAGAACTTCCTGAGTAAGTGAACCACACGGGGGAACCCCAACATAGACCCCTTGCATTGGAGGCTCCTAGCCTGAGCATGTGAATCTTGTTCATCGAAAACAGTAATGCCTGCCAGTTGTAAACCGTGGGTAACTTGATGGGTCTTCTTCTTATAGTAGTTTTTTTTGGGTTTTGTTTTTTTTAAGATTTTATTTATTTATTTGACAGAGAGACGGTGAGAGAGGGAACACAAGCAGGGGGAGTGCCAGAGAAGCAGGCTCCCTGCTGAGCAGGGAGACCGATGTGGGGCTCTGTGGGGCTCTGTGGGGCTCGATCCCAGGATCCCGGGATTATTACCTGAGCCGAAGGCATACACTTAATGACTGAGCCACCCAGGCGCCCCTTCTCATAGTAGTTTTTAAATTTATTGAGGTGAAAGTCACATAACATACAAATAAAATGTATTATTTAGTGGATTCACTGCATTCATAATGTTGTGCAACTCTGGCTTCAAAGCTTTATCCCCCCAGAAAGATGCCCTGAGCCACTGTCCACTGCCCTTTCTCCCAGCCCCTGGGAGCCGCTAATCTGCATCTGGCCTCTGGACTTGCCTCTTCTGGATGGTTCATTTCAAGAGAACCACACAATCTCACTTAGCATGATGTTTTCAGGATTCATCCAAGCTGTACCACGGATTAGCACTTTATTCCTTTCTATGGCTGAATAATTCTCATAGTTTTAAATTAATTTATTTATCTTTGATTTTTTATTATGGAAGTTTTTTTTTT
>RCUC01171892.1:0-12928 GCA_003697995.1 Taxidea taxus jeffersonii
AATCTTAAATAATAAAAATTAAAAAAAGAATGTACAGTAATCTGATAATACTTTCTCTGTGGAAGACATGGATAATGAGGGTTTGAAGGAAACTTTCACTTTATCTGAATTGTTTAAAATTTATTAAAAAACTTTCCATATAGGGGAGCCTGGGTGGCTCAGTTGGTTAAGCGTCTCCCTTCAGCTCAGGTCATGATCCGGGGTCCTGGGATTGAGCCCCGAATCGGGCTCCCTGCTCAGTGGGGAGCCTACTTCTCCCTCTGCCTCTGCGTTTGCTCATGCTCCCCCCCACTCAAATAAATAAATAAATAAATAAAATCTTTTTTAAAAAAAGAAACTTTCCACGTATTATATAATTTCAAAAGTAATGTGGGGGGCCAACGGGTGGCTCAGTCGGTTAAGCATCAGACTCTTGATCTCAGCTCAGGTCATGATCTCAGGATTCTGAGATTGACTCTGTATTGGGCTCCTCGATCAATGCAGAGTCGGCTTGAGATTCTCTCTCTCCCTCTGCTCCCCGCCCCCCTGCTTTTTTTCTCTCTCTCTCTCTCAAATAAATAAAATATTTTTTTAAAAAGTAACTTGGCATAGGGGCGCCTGGGTGGCTCAGTGGGTTAAAACCTCTGCCTTCGGCTCAGGTCATGATCTCAGGGTCCTGGGATCGAGCCCCGCATCGGGCTCTCTGCTCAGCAGGGAGCCTGCTTTCTCCTCTCTCTGCCTGCCTCTCTGCCTACTTGTGATCTCTGTCTGTCAAATAAATAAATAAATAAAAAAAAGTAACTTGGCATAACCCTAACAGTGGTTTCTGAGTACTTATTATATACCAGGCACTGAACTGAACATTTTATGAACATTGTCTTATTTCTCACAATAATGCTAATTATTGAGATAGGTCTAATTATTGTCTTTCTCTTCCAGGGAAAGAAACTGAGGTTCAGAGAGGTTTATTGCCCAGAACAGCCAGGAACTGAACACAGGTTTGTCTAGTATCTCTCATTAAATAGAGCTTTAAGTCCCTGACACCTAAGAAGTCTGACGGAGAATAAAGGAGCCAGGGGACAGCTTGACACATGTCCTCTGATCTTTGGGTGTGGTACTCGGAGCTCTCTAAGGTGCTAGGGACTGTGGTGGCCCCAAGAGCTCATGCCTTATCTAAAGAGGCATGGGTGGTCATTTGTATACATATATATATATATATATATATTTAATTTAAGTATAATTGACAATTGGCAATGTCGTATTGATTTCAGGCACACCACATAGGGCTTCAACAATTCTATACATTACTCAATGCTCACCATGGTAAATGTCACCATCTGTCACCATACAATATTACAGTATTATTGACTGAATTCCCACTGCTGTTCTTCTCATTTTTATGACTTATCATATTGTTTTCTAACATAGCTTGTTTCCACTCCTTCCAGGTGCCTGGCAAGATTATTCTGTCCTGCCCCCTTCAAGACAGGCATGACCACATGCCCTACTTTGGCCAACACAACGTGAGCAGAAGTGATACATATCTCTTCCAGGAAGAAAGGTCTTTGGAGCTACTGATTATTTGCTGAGGTCTTCCCTCCCCATACTAGCCCCCATGTTCAATATCATTCTGTTGGGAGAATCTCCCTCAACCTGGGTCCCTGAGGAAAAATCATTTGCACAGAACCACTCCTCCAAACTGCCCAACCTGCAATGGTCATATGACGTAAACAAGAAGGAGAAATCTGTTGTTTTAAGCCTTTGAGGTTTTGTGATGGTTTGTTGCGATAGCCTTACCTGGCCTTTCTTGCCAGTTACAGATAATTTTCTAGATCTTCCAGTGTTCCAGCAGACACTCAAAATCTGGATTACTCACTGTTCTTTCTTAACATTTTATTAATGGTATAAAAGTGTTTGGTCCTCACTTCTTTTTTTTATTTTTATTTTTATTTTTTTAAAGTTTTTTTATTTATTCATTTGACAGAGAGAAATACACCCAGAGAGAGAGAATGAGCAGGGGAAGAGGCAGAGGGGGAAGCAGGCTCCCCACTGAGCCAGGAGCCCGATGTGGTGCTCCATCACAGGACCCCGGGATCATGACCTGAGCTGAAGGCAGACGTTTAACCATCTGAACCACCCAGGTGTCCCACTTCTTTTTTTTTTTTTTTAAGATTTATTTATTTATTTGAGAGATAGAGCGCATGCACACAAGTGGAGGGAGGGGCAGAGGGAGAGGGAGAGAATCTCCAGCAGACTCCACGCCCAGCCCGGAGCCTGATACGGGGCTCAATCTCACCACCCTGAGATCATGACCTGAGCCAAAACCAACAATGGTCGTTCAACTGACTGAGCCACCCCAATGCCCTTTGGCTCTCAATTTTAAATATTTTATAATGAAAATATTCTTTCTAAGAGGACTATAGTTGGGGCACCCTGGTAGCTCAGTTAGTTAAGTGTCTGCCTTCAGCTCAGGTCATGACCCCAGGGTCCTGGGATTGAGCCCAGCGTAGGGCTTCCTGCTGAGCAGAGAACCTGCTTCTTCCTCTCCCCTCTGCTGCACCCCTTGCTTGTGCACACTCTCTCTGTCCAATCAATAAATAAAATATTTAAAAAATAATAAATAAGAGGTTTACAGTTGAATTTATTTTTTTTTAAAGATTTTATTTTTATTTTTCAGATAGAGAGAGAGCACAGGAGCGAGCACAGGCAGACAGAGTGGCAGGCAGAGGCAGAGGGAGAAGCAGGCTCACTGCTGAGCAAGGAGCCCGATGTGGGACTCGATCCCAGGACGCTGGGATCATGACCCGAACTGAAGGCAGCCGCTTAACCAACTGAGCCACCCAGGCATCCCTGAATTTATTTTTTTAAACTTTATTTGGAATTATTCATAAAAATGCTTTTCTTAAAAAAATGCTTTTCTTGGTCTTATAGGCACAACTACATTTACATGTCAGTCCAAAATAGATTTTAAATTGTAGTAAAATATACAGAACATAAAATTTACCTTTTTAACCATTTTTAAGTGTACAGTTCCCTGGCTTTAAAAGTACATTCACGTTGTTGTGCAATGTTTGTAAATGTTGTCAACTAATCGAAATGTATTTTGAGCACTTGAGGAACTAAATAAAATATGTCTGCAGGTCAGCATCACACAGTCTGCAATGATGCCTCATGCCAGGCCACCTGTGCCAAGCCTGCACCCCAAATCCCCTGTGCTTTGCAGCCCCCCTACTTCCCTTACATATGCTTCTCCAAGGATCCTTTCAGCTCAGAACCTTCGATCCCAAGCTGAGGGTTCCTTGGTGGATAAAGCAGTGAGGCAGCTAGCGTGCACCTGTGTTATAACACAACAAACAGACCCTTGGCATTCTGTAGGGAGTAGACAACAGCTAACAAAGGCCTTTCTTTGCAAAGCTTGACGCCAGCATCTGCAGAAGGGCCACTGCAGTAGGTGGGGTCCAGGGAGAAGGCACCACCCCCTCGTCTGTGAGCCTGTCATCTACACATGACTCCTGTCCTCACAACAACACTGTCTGCCAGAAAGGTCCTATTTCCCAGCCCTGTGGTCTAGTGATAAACTGACTTATCCAAGTTTACAAGGCTACTAGGAGACTGCTGGGTAGTCTGGAGCTCGGAATTCCTGAATCCTGCTCCTTAAAAATATTTTTCTCTGTGATTCCTAATACATATTTAATACAGAAAATATGGCAAAGAGAAGTAGAAAAACAAATATAAACCACCTATAATATTGGAATGGGTCAGGATAGTACACGTAGATCTGAAGATATGAAAACATAGTTCATCAATCTTTGAGAGGCAATTGACTATCAAAATTGAAAATGAATAGCCATTCCACAGAAGGAATTCATTCTATGTGAACTCATAAGCAAAGATCTATATATATGGACTGTCATTACATCATCATTATTAGCATGAAAAGATGTCTATGTCTATCAGTGGGGGACTGTATCAGGAAT
The DNA here is from genome assembly GCA_003697995.1 of Taxidea taxus jeffersonii. Classification (NCBI taxonomy): domain Eukaryota; kingdom Metazoa; phylum Chordata; class Mammalia; order Carnivora; family Mustelidae; genus Taxidea; species Taxidea taxus. Next base: position 3,957 of record RCUC01171892.1, read on the forward strand.
GTGTCAGGGGCAAGTACCAGAAGTCTGAGTGGCTGTCGCTGAAATGAAGATGGGCTTACATTTCTCACCTAACAAGTCTGCAGCTGGCATCGGCGGGTGAGCACACCGACCAGCATCTCTGTGATTCTCTTGGCATTTCCCTCATGGTTGTACTCTAGATAATCATGTCAGTATTCTCAGCAGGAAGGGGAAAGGAGTGGTATCTGTTCCCCTGGTGAAGAAAGAAAGAACTTTCCAGAAACCTTGTAGCAGATTTCTGCTTCTGACTTCTTGGCGGGAGCCACATCACATGGGCACACTTGGCTGAAGGGAAGATGGGAAAGCAAATACTGAGGGTACTTAGGGATCTGGCCTCTACAGTAATAAGAGTAAAAAGGCTGGGAATGAGTGCTGGGTTAGCCAACCAATGGTATCTGCCATAGGGCCTGGTTAAATAAACTATGGTACAACTGAAAAATGTAGAATTATGTACCACTAAGAAGAATGAAGGGGATATGTACAAGTAAAGAATAAGCTCCACAATATTTTATAAAGGGAGGAAAGCAAGGTGCAAAATTCTGTACAGATGCCTTTTGTTTGAAAAGGGGTAGTCAGGGTGGAAGGGAGACTGGCTTTTCCCTCTACATCCTTTTGTGCTATTAGACATTTTTTTTAGAAGTATGTACATAGGGGGCCTGTAAGCCTGCATCCATTCCAGATAACCTCTGTAACACTTGCTGTAGTTCCTTTCAGGCTTATTTGCATGTAAATAACAGGAATTTATACAGACATTTGCATACAGGAACTATAACCCTGCACATTTTCCTCTCTCCATTTGTCATATCTAATGATTTTCCATAACGCTGCCTATCTCTGCTTCACCTCCCCTCTTCCCCCATTCTCTAGTCTCTCTTCCTCTGCCTTTCCTTTAATGCCCCCCACCCCTTATGCCCCTGCAGTGATCTTGCTTTCCCAGTCCCAGTACACACTTGCGCCCAGTGCTACCTGAAGGTTGAGCCTTGCCTTCACTTCACCTAAGGAAATGCCTGGCAGGTGGGAAAGAGGTGTGAAGGGTTAAGGGGTGAGCATTTTGCCTGTAGGGGAGGAGTCAGTGGCAGGGAAGCCAGGAGTGACTCAAGCAATTAGAAGAGTTCTAATATTTTTTGATGCCTATCCTGTGCCAAGCAGTGTGCTGGGGAATTTGCATACAGTATCATATATATTCTTCCCCAAAGTACCACAAAGTAGATTTCTTTGAGGAACCCATATGTCCTGGTTGGCCTGTAACAGTCATGCTGTATGCCTACTGTCCTGGCATCCCCTCCCACTCTCAGGAGGTTTGGATAAAAAAAATCATATAGTCACCTTAACTATCCCTGTTCTCTAAGTGAGGATATTGAGGCTTAGAGAGGTAATGGCAAATAAGAGGACTAAAATTCAAACTCTGCTCTATATGGATCTATATGGTGTATATGGACTGAACTGTTGAGGCCCTTACCTCCAACATGACTGTGTTTGGAGATGGGCCTTTGAGGAGTTTATAATAAAGGTTAAATGGGGTCTTAAGAGTGGGGCCCTATTCCAGTAGGGCTGGTGCCCTTATAAAAGGAGGAAGAGATGCCAGAGTTAGCTCTCTCTGCCATGTGGACACAACAAGAATGCAGCCATCTGCAAGCCAGGAAGAGGAACCTCACCAAGAACCGAATTAGCCAGCACTTTGACCTTGGACTTTCGGGCCTCCAGAACTGTGAGAACTGTGAGAAGTAAATGTGGTTTATTTCTCCCCGTCTGATATTTTGTTATCACAGCTAGAGCAGACTAAGACAGCTCTCATGCCTAGGCTCCTTCCGCTCACTATGCTGGAGGTGGGCCTCTTCATTCAGGGCCAGTGTGAGTCAGCGACTGGTCCTGGCCTAGATTTATCCCTTCCATTTCGTGTTCCTTGAGCCTAGGCCAAGGGTGGATCCATCAGCCTCTTCCCTAAACTGAGGTAGACAGCTTGTGGTCACTCTCTGTATCAGTGTGAGTCTAATCAGGAGAGGGAAACCACACCATAGCTTGAACAAGGAGAGTTTAAAGGTTATAATGAGTCTGTAATAATGAGGCATCAGATAGTAACAAGAGAACTCTAAAGACTATAGAAACAGTAGAGATACAGGAGGAGCCACTGCTGGTAGGGCCAGGATAGTACATAAAGCATCCAAGGAAGACTCTCCCAACCCCCACGCTAGGCTGGGCTCCAGGCCTCATGGTCCACTGAATGTCAAGTGGCTATGATGCCATGCTGGGGGAACTTGCTAGAAATCCACCCACTGGGCTGGAAAATTTCCCTCTAGGGTGCTGGAAAAGGCTATTCACAGAGGCACTTCACTGAAAGCAGTCTGCTATGAAAGTACACAAGGGAGGGCAGATGCTGGAGGAAGCTGCTGGCTGTTAGGTGCTGCCAGTCCCTGTAAACAGCAGGAGCCTGGTGCTGAGGAAGCCATCCTCAGAAGATGGGAATGAGGCAATGGCCCACATGGCAAGAGCCTGGTGAGTGAGCACACTGGATCCAGGAAGGAAAACTTTTCCCCCTCCAGTGTATCTCTAGAACCTCTACTGACAAGGTTCAACATCCTGCCAGCCGGCAAAGGAAAAAGAAAATATTTAAAGGGTCCAGATTGGGGCACCTGGGTGGCTCAGTTGGTTAAGCGTCGGCCTTCAGCCCAGGTCATGATCTCAGGGTCCTGGGATGGAGCCCCACTATCAGGATCCTTGCTCAGCAGAGTCTGCTTCTCTCTCTGCAGCTCCCCCTGCTAGTGCATGCTCTCTGTCAAAAATCTTTTTTTAAAAAATTAAAAAGGGGGACTCGGTTAAGCGGCTGCCTTCGGCTCAGGTCATGATCCCAGCATCCTGGGATCAAGTCCCGCATCAGGCTCCTTGCTGGGCAGGGAGCCTGCTTCTCCCTCTGCCTCTTCCTGCCACTCTGTCTGCCTGTCCTCACTCTCTCTGACAAATTAAAAAACAAACAAACAAACAAAATCTTTAAAATAAAAAATAAAAAATTTAAAAGGGTCTAGATCCATTTTCATAGAGCAAACGTAAAGGGTGAATTGGAAGTGAAACAATAGTGAGCACACTTTCTCAGAAAGGTTTCATTTATTAAAACTACAGTTTCCCTCAACCAGTGGTTCCCCAAACCAAGCAGAGGAGGGGTATTAAACGTATACCTTGAGATTAAGGGGCAGTGAAGCTAGGGTGAAGCCTAGAAATCTGGGTTATTAATAAGCTGTCCAAGTAGTTCTGTTGATGCGAGCTCTCTCAAACTACGGACTCTGACGACAGGTTCCTTGGACATTCCAAGGAGAGCGCAACACCCCGATGCTCCTATGTCCGGAGATGGGTGCGTGTGTGACTGCGGTTCCCAGTCCCCGCAGGCCTGTTTCTCTGTGTCTTAGAGCACCTCTGCCTTCATTGTCTTCATCCCTGGCTGTGGATCTCATATCCTTGTCTCTTCATTTCTCCACCTCTCTTTGCTTCTGCCTCTCAAGCCCACTCTTGTCTCCCCACTTTTGCGCTTGCTGTTCCCTCTGCCTCCCTCCTTCCCAAATGGCTCCTCTTCCTTCTCCCGACGAACGCGTACTCTCCACCCTTGACTCAGATTACCTCCGCCCGGAACCGCCTCAACCGGAACCCGGTCTCCCGCCCCCAACACGCTCCAGCCTGAGTTAGAGATCCTTTCTCTGCTCCCTGGATACAGCCCTCCTAACACTGCCTTTCCACCGCCGGCTTCCTTGTCTCCCGACTGGGCGACGTCTTTCTCGCGAGGGCACCCTGGATACCCAGCCCCGCGCTGGCTCACGGTTGGGACTCATTTACATGAGTAAATGTGATTGTCCCTTTAGAGAGGGGCGGGGTCCGTCGTCTCCCCTGCGGGGCCCTGTATTCCCAGCCGGTAAGACACACCTGACAAGGCGCACGTAGTCTAAAAGTGACCAGTAGGTGTCGCAGGCTGGCCGAGCGGGCGGTGCGCGAGTGGGGAGTCTACGGCCCCGCCCGCCAGGGCGGCCAACGGCTGCCGGGCGGCTCCCAGCACGCGGGGCCAGGGGGCAGGGCCTAACGGCCGGCCGGCCGGTGGGGGCGGAGCCTGGCGGGGGACGGCTCTTCCCGGAGCCCCGCCCCGGAAGCATGGCAGCGCCAGCACTCGGAGCAGGCAGCAGTGACACTCCCGCAGCCGCTGCCACCACCACCGCCACCGCCACCGCCACCGCCACCGCCACCACCCGGTCCACAGCCATGCCGGTGAGTGCCTCCTCCCTCCCGCCCCGCGCAGACCCGGGCCCCCGCCGATCGGCCACACGTCGCTCTTCAAGGGCTCGGGCCGGAGCCGGAGCTTTTGCCTGCCTCTCTTCTCACTCCCTCCCCATCTACTGCCAGCTTCTGCGACCCTCCAGAAAATCCGATCCGAAAGGCGATTTATGTAGGAGTCAGGCCTCAGAACATTGGAGCTGCACGGCCTCCAGGGGTTACAAGCCCAATCCTTCCCAGCATAGACGGGGAAACTGAGACCCAGGGAAGGGCAGAGTCGCCAAGATCACCCAGAGAGCGGGCGGCGAGCTGGAACTGGGACGTCTAGTCCCGGCGCCTTCCCGGTTTGCCCCTGTCTGCGGAAATGGCTTGAAAGGGGGGATGGGGGAGGGGCGGGTGGCTATTGCCTCCTGGACGGGGCAGGTTTTCAGAGATCCGTGGTTTTCTTTCCTGCCCCCTGCCCACTCTGGCCCATTTCAGTTCAGCCCTGGGCGACGCTGAACTTTTCCTACCGATCACTTTCTGAACCTGAACCCATGAACCTGTGAGGGACCTGCTCAAAAGTTGCCAGTTGCTCAAAGAGAGTTTGGGGAGGAATGAGTAGGTCTTAGGTGCCTTTGCCACTCACTTAGTCTTAATGCACCGACCGGGTTGCTCAGGGTCTCCTTTTGTAGGTAAGAAACTGAGGACCTTGGCAGATAAAAAGAGAAGCGCAGTAACTTACTGGAGGTCTCCTTTAGGCGTTGGGTGGAGTCAGAATTAAGCCCCTTATCTTCAGGCTCCCATCTCTCCAGGCCTGACCACTTGGGAAATAAATGCCAGACAAAAGTAGTTCTACCGGATTGAGAGTAAGCTGTGTTGCCAAGTACATCCTGTAGATCCTGGTTGGGGCCATGTGGTGTTAAGCAGTTTCCCCTAGGGTGCCTAGTTTATGGCTCTGCTTCAAGTGGATACCCAGAGGTGTCCCACAGATGCCCTGTGTCTTAGCAGCCTAACTTTCAGGAGCTGGCAGGTAAGCCAGAGGCCCCCTGGGCCGAGTCACAAACATCTCAGGTGTCATTTCCTTTGGGCCTTGCCAGGTGCCTTGAGACAAATCTTCAGACAGCACAAAGTATGGACAAAGAAGCTGACATTATCAGCCCTCAGCCCTCCTACTTGAGCAAATCTGCCTGTGGCAATGTTAAGAGGACCTCATTAATCAGCCTGCGACTGGAATAGTTGAGGTCACAAGGTTTTCGGAGAGGGTGGCAGTGAGAGAAAGGCCAGCTTCAGGATCACTCTATTCTGTGTTCACTTCTGGAGATTTTGACAAATGACCCTCCAGAGCAGATGGTGAGAATGAAGAGGGCACTTGGCACCATATCACAAGATGAGCAACTGCAGAAAGGAGGCTATTAGTCAAGGGGCTGTGGTCAAAAATGGTCAGTGTCACCTGAGAGTTACTCAGACAAAAATTTGGAATCTCAGAAGCCTCTTTGAAAAACCTGTGCCCTTGCTTCTCACCCGGTTGACCTTGGGCCAGCCGCTTTACCTCTCTGTGCCTTTGTTTCCTCATCTGTAAAATGGGGGGTAAAATCTGACCTCAAGGGGCTCAGTATTACCTGGAAAAATGCCAGTAAAATACATAGCATAGCCACTGACATAGCTTGCTCCCAAGAAACGGTAGCTCTGGTGTCGACCTAGGACAAGTAGGGTGGAACTAGAGGCAGGCAGGTGCTAACCCCATTTTAACAAGGACCACATTTTTAACAAGTGGTTAAAAGTTTAGGCTCTGAAGACATTTTCAGTCTTGGCTTGGTTCCATCACCAAGCCTGTGTCACCCCTAAGCGAGTGACCTAACCTCTGAATCTCAGCTCCCTCTCTGTCAAGAAAGGATAATAATAGCCATGTCATGGGAACTTTGTGATGCTTAACCAACTGAGCCACCCAGGTGTCCCTCTTTGTGATGCTTAAACAAAGTAATGTGTGCAGAGTGTTTCGAACAATGCCTGGCACACAGTCCGCATTCAAATATTAGTGTTAGTAAAGTCCTAATTGACATTGTATTCGAAGACTCAATATCCTGGATATTTGAGAAAGACTTCCTTCTCTGGGAGGAGGCCGGACAAGGTGACCCCACTGCATTTCTGCCCTTCCAGTTCTGAGATTCTGTTAAAAGAATTGCATAGTTCACTCAACTTTTTCATTGCTTTAAAGAACCTTACAGGTGAGAGGCCTGTCTGAGGGGCTGAGGCAGTAGGGGGCTGGCTTGGGATTCTCTGTAAGGAATGGATTACTCTGGGGGCGCCTGGGTGGCTCAGTTGGTTAAGCGGCTGCCTTCGGCTCAGGTCATGATCCCAGCGTCCTGGGATCGAGTCCCACATCGGGCTCCTTGCTCATCGGGGAGCCTGCTTCTCCCTCTGCCTCTGCCTGCCTCTCTGTCTGCCTGTACTCACTCTCTCTGACAAATACATAAATAAAATCTTTAAAAAAAAAAAAATGGATTACTCTGTCCTTAAGTAGATTTTCTGCTACCCCCAAATTGACTTGAGCAACCCCGAGTCAAGGGGAAGAGCACTGAATTGGAACATTTGCCCCCCAGAAGCCATCTCCTGACTTCTGACCTCTCCTGTGGAGGATGAAAGGAGACCTGCGCTCTGGAGGCCGCAGCAGAAGGCTTCATGGATGTGTTGACATTACGTTCTTGGGCGCATATCCCTGTGCCTGTTCACGAGGTGTCCCGCTGCCCGAGCTCCTGCTGAGAGTCAGGGTCACAGGGGTGGCTCCTGGTGGTGCTGTCGGTTGCTCCACAGCTAGCAAAATGTCCCTGGAGCCAGGAAGGCCTGGGCTCACATCCCTGCCTCGGCACAGACTCACCCGTGACTGTGGGGAACTCCGTGAACCCCTGGGAACTTCCGTTTCCTCTGGAGTAAAACAGGGTTTCTAGCTCCCTTTCCAAGCCGAGCGAGAACTGAGATTCTGTGTACAGAGCATTTGGCGCACAGCGGCACTGGATATTTAGGTCTCACGTAGGTCTTGCAAGTCCTTTAAGTCTTTGGGTGGGCATCCAGGTTCAAACCATTGACGGATCTGGATTGTCTACTGGTTATTATAGAGCAGGAGTCAGCACACTTTTTCTTAAAGGGCCAGGTCAATTTTTTAAATTTTTATTTTATTTTGTAAAGATTTTATTTAATTTATTTGACAGAGAGAGACAGGGAGATCAGGAACACAAGCAGGGTGAGTGGGAGAGGGAGAAGCAGGCTTCCCGCTGAGCAGGGAGATCCCGATGCGATGCGGGGCTGGATCCCAGGACCCTGGGATCATGACCTGAGCCAAAGGCAGAGGCTTTGAGCTACCCAGCCGCTCCCAGGTGAATATTTCAAATGCTTTAGGCTTGAGGAACCATGTGGTCCCTTTGTAACTATTCAGCTCTGCCATTCCATTGTGAAAGTAAGCCAGTGGTCTTAGTGCGCCAATAAAACTTCATAAAACCAGCTCACAGGGGCACCTGGGTGGCTCAGTGGGTTAAGCCTCTGCCTTGTTGTAGTCATAGAATAAGCTAAAGGAGTAAGAGGTGTTTAACATAGAAGAAAAGAAAAACTAACCATTTTCTTTAAGGCAGGTTTTGCAGATTTGGCCTCAATAAAATAGTGGAAAAACCAAACTCTTAGCTCTTGGTCTTAGTTTCCTCTGGACAGCATGATAATAAGCCAGACCCAAACCTGTTCTGAGACTTGGAAAGAGCTTGAGAAGCCATTAGTCCAGTTTTTCTCAGGTGTGTGGTCTTGCCTCCCTGTGTCTCCCCAGTGAGTTAAAAATGGAGAGAGGCCCAGGGCCTAGCCCAGAGCCTCAGAGCTGATAGAGGCAACTGCTTGCTAAGTTCCATGTCCTCAAGTCCCCAAGGGATACTTCTGTGCACTGAGGTTGAGAAAACTTGAGTTGGCTAATACATTTTTGTTAAGATAAGGTGACTGGGGCCCTTAAGGCAGAGAGATTGTTGTTTTGGTTTTTTTTTCTTTTTTTTCTTAAAGCACAGGGATTTTTGCCTGAGGTCTTCCAGCAAGAAACATTGCTATGTCCAGAATTCCAGGTGAGGAAACAAATCTGGAATATTTTGGAATGCTTGGGAGCCTGGGTGGCTTCATCAGTTAAGCACCTGCCTTAGGCTCAGATCATGATCCCAGGGTCCTGGAGTCAAGCCCTGCCCAGCAGGGACTCTGCTTCTCCTTCTCCCACTCATGCTTCACATACTCTCTGTGTCTCTGTCTCTCTCAAATAAGTAAAATCTTAAAAATAAAAAACAACAACACTTTGGAATGCTCCATGAAACATGTAGCCATTGTGGTTTGAAGTGAAAGAAAAGAGAGTTGTGAAACAGGCTAATAATAACCTAATGGAGACTACTAGCAGGCTCCAAGCTCTCAAAGTTTGTTATCTGTTACTCCTGAATCATGACCCCAAATCTCTTGGTTGGAAAGGTAAACGTTTATTAATCCTTAGTTTCTGAGAGTCAGGAATCTGGGGGCAGCTCTGTGGGGTGTCCCTGGCACGGGGTCTCTGGTGAAGCTACAGGAAGATGTCTACGGCTGTGAAGGAGCATCTGCTTCCACCATGGCTCCGTCTCAGGGACTTACATGAGCCCCTCTCCGTGGGATTGCTTGGGGTCTTTAAGATGTCTTAGCCAGCCTCCGCCAGAGAGAGAGCAAGGAAGAAGCCCAAGACC
>ML112320.1:0-17079 GCA_003697995.1 Taxidea taxus jeffersonii
AGCCGTAAGAATTGATATTCTGAAATGACACTTTCAGGCAAAGACACATTCACTAACTTACTTAGGCCAATAGCTTCTGGTTAGAGAATATGATCTGGAACAAATGTGAATTGCACACACATTTGGGTGCTTTGCTTGTGTGCCTACATGGAGCAAGAAAAATGGAAAGGTGGCATCTGCTGGCCTTCACTCTTCCATACCTCCGTGTCTTTCAGAGTGCTCTCATGTTTAGCCTTTATTTCTCCCTAAAGATACTCATCTGTGCTTAAATTAATTTTTAAACGTGGTTTGAGATCCAGATAACCATGAGATCTAAAATGGTTGAAAAATTGGTGAAGAAAATAATGTAGGAAGAAAAAGTGCAATAAACCTCCATTACATTACCTTTTGCGTGTAAATGTCTATGTATTTTATAATGGTTGTGCACTAACTATGGAATCTTATTGTCATTATCCGACTGACACATTTCTCTCTCTGATGAAATCATTTGAGAACCTTGGGTGAGGGATGGAATTCATTACAACTAATGGAAATATTGCTTGTACAGCAGGTTTTCACGTAATGGCAGGGGTTTCAGGGAAGAATCCGAACGGAGAGAAGAGGGTTAGGTGTATTTGCGCTTCATAGACTAGGCAGCCCGTTCAGGTGGTTCACCGAGAACAAAAGAACCGTCTTGCTCAGAAAGGAGCTCTGACGCCTCCACTGAACTAGACAGCTGCTGGCGGTTTTTAAATGACAGGTTTTCCAACTCCTACCCATCAAGACTTCAAAAATCCTAGGGTTGAATTTCAACCAAAGTACCCTGTTGTAGGTATAAAATATGTGTACGGAGCTTGATTTTGATTAAATCTCTTTCTGTATTGTCAGCTGTGAATAAGCCCTCTCCTAGGTGGTCAAATGAATGGCCAGAAAGCAAAGGCCAGTTTTCAGGTATTGCATTCTGGGGAAAGCAATCTACCCCAGTGCTTCCAGGATGCTGTTATCGGGAAAGCAAAATTGCACTGTTAGAGGTCAGAAGTTCCCATTCACCTCTCTGTAGCCACATGAACAGAATTTTTCTTTGGTGGGACCATAATATAGTTGTGAACAGCATGATTATACCCTTGGTGTCATGAGTTGAAATCAATGTTAAAAAACAAATCTTGGCTCATTCTCTGATTTTCAAGAGTTTCTGCAAATACTTTCAGGAAATCTGTCAGGCTGAAATTTTTAATTAGTCCTACTAATTGTTACCAGCCATAAATGAATTTGAACTGATTTGGGATCCAAACACATATAACCCTTACTTGCCGCTTCGGACCCCACGAGACTGGACTTGGTAGCCTGCTCAAGACGCTACTTCCATGAGCCCAGAAATAATAACGAAGACTACTCACCAGATTTATTGGTACAAAAGTCACCCAAACTGGAAAAAAAAAAAAAAAAGAGTGGTTTTGATGTGATTGTATAGGGGTCATGCACTTAACATTACAAGAAATTGCTAGTCTGTTTCCTATGCTAGTCTGTTTCCTAGACCCCCATGAAGACTCATCCTTTGTTCCGGGGACTGCATATTTCAGCTTGGGTCAAATGACCACTGATTTCAGTGCTGACCCCAGAGCCCCTGTCCATCAGCCCTCTGTCTGTGTGGGGCCATGGAGGAAGGAGGGAGATCAAAGAGAGTCACAGACTTACTTCTGAGGCCTCTAATTGGCCTCCCAGGATCCGATCTGAAGGCCAAGTGAGAAAAAAATGATTAGTGGGCTAGAGTGCAAGCTAAACCCAGTATGAGTGTGTGTGGGGGGGTGCACATGCACATGCGTGTATTTATGCCTTAAAAACCGCTCCTATTACATTTCACACAAGATCAAATTCCACATTCATTACCTCAGATTTCCAACTGCTAGGACACAACCTTTGATACGATCTCTCTCACAATAACTGTTTTGAAAAGTCTCCCTAACTAAGCATCACATATATTTGTTCTCTCTCTCTCTCTCTCTCTCAACCCACAGTGTCCATTTCCTCGTGGCCTGGTTGTTGCCATATTTATCCACAGAGTCTAGGAATTCTTACAGGGCTCTGCAAAGCCGTTTTCTAGTATATGATATTCCATATACTTAGAAAACTTAAGGGTACTTTTAGCTTTATTTTTTATTTGAGTAGAGTTGACACAACAAGGCTGCACTAGTTTCAGGTGTGTAGCATAGTGATTCAACTTCTCTGTACGTTATGATAAGCTCACCGTAAGTATAGCTACCATCTGTCGTCATACAACACTATTACAACACCACTGACTATATTCCCTATGCTGCTTTTATCTTCTGTATATCTATTCTATTACCATATAGTAGTACAGCATATAGCAGAAACACACACAGGTTCATGATTATTTTTTATCTAGTTTAATCTATATCAAAGTAACATGAGTATGTTGTAAGAATAAAAATGAAATACTAAAGCACAATTAATGATGAAAAGAAAGTCTCCTGCCTACCCCAAGTCCCTCTCACAGGAAACAACCTCCAAATTGATTCTTTTTTTTTTATTCTTACACCTGTTACCTTCAAAATACTAAACAACACAAATAGGAGATTTCTGAATGTATCAAATTTATATTAAGCCTATTGTCTTCCAGAAATCAAAGATCAGGATTTCATTAACTTTTACAACCATTCTCTCTTCTCTCCCACTTCTTCCTCCTTACAGTATTTTATGTATAATTTTTATTTATTTACATGTTTACCTTTAACTACTTTAAATAATACATTTATGCCTCAGTTTCTTATGTAGTAATTGCAATTTTCTCAAGCCATGTTCTTGGGCATAAAAAGCATTAGTTTCATTCTATAACTAAAAGATCCCATTGTACCAGCTGCCAGAAACCTTAATCATTACCAATTCTAAGCAAACTTCGTCATTTTACATGTAAACTCTTATGCTGTCTGATCTCATCCCTCCTTTCCCTCCGTTCATGGGAGTACGGGTTGTTTCCGAGGTACTTATGCGATGCCAGAGCATAGGTAGGTAGGCTTCCATCTACGGTTGACCTCTGTCCTCCTTGGCATCTCCTGTTCTTTGGTCATCAGCATCTCTTTGGAATCCACTGAGCTCATCCAGGCACCAGCCTGATCCCTGATTACTAGTTCACATGGATTGTACATCTGTGTTCTGATAAGGGATCCCTTTAGATCCACTAGCCATCTTAACCCTTTTCTGACCCTCTTTCGGGCCATGAGCAATTTTCTGACTCTATGATGAGCGTATGAGGACAGAGCAAACTCAGCAAGGCTGTCTAGTCCTCTGCCCTGGCCTGCCCCCTACAATTCCCACTGTACAGTGAAGGCATCTTTCCGTTAGGCGGTGAGAGGACTTGAGGTTTGCAGTTTGGCTTGCTGCCTTCCCGGATTTGAATGGAGAAATGCTTTGCCTCTTTTTACTCTTACATTTTCAAGCCCATCCTCTCCTGCCCCAAGACTGGGGTGAAGAGTGCTGGGCAGAGCACAAACGACTTCCTGAATATTTGCTTTCCTCCTAACTCCCTAAACCTCTGGCCTTCTCCCTCACATCAGGCACACCTTCCTTTATGTCCTGATTTCTTCAGAGATTTCTTTTTTGGGCTACTTAAAATCCACTTCTGGAATTTAATGACATATTCTTTCTCAAGAAACCTGGCTCTTACAAATTGAAAATCTTTGGGTTTCAAGAACATGAATTTCAAAAGCATACTTAGAATCTCAAAAGCCAAGACCTTGATTGATGCATGTGGCTATGTCAGCCTTTGGGTAATAAGCCCAGAATGACTCAGCCAAATATACTATAGGGAAAAGATCCTCAGATTAAAAAAAAAAAGGTGAGGGTGGATGGAATTACCAAATATTATCATGGACCAGGTTCCAAAGACAGAAGTCATTATCTCAATTCCACCATATATAAGGTAACGCTATTAGCATCCCTCTCCTTCATTCCACCCTTTCTCCTTCACTTGACCTTCTTTTATGTTATTAATCGGTTGTTGTTCAGTTTCAAATGACAGAATACCTGACTTCTAATGACTCAAATATCTGATTTATAAATCACTCAATTATCAATAAGTCCCACAGAAGACAAGTCAGAACTGATAGAGCAGTGAGATCATAGAAAACCCAGACTCTGTTTTCCCATCATGCCATTCTAAGCACATTGGCTTGCTGTCCCATGGCTGCAGCAAGATTGCAGAGCCAGGAATTACATTTGGGATCCAAGCAGGAGGAAGCAGAAAAGAGAAGGAAGGGCTGGGACCATCTGCATCTGTTTCCTTTATCAACAAAGCAAATGCTTCCCTAGAACAGTCCCCTCCATAACTTCTATTTATGTCTTACTGATCAGAACTGTGTCATGTGGCTACCACTGCTTGTGTGGGTGAGTGGGTAAGTATATACATTTACAACCTCTATCTAAAGTCTATAAAGTGGAGGAGGTTGGAAATAGATGTTGAATAATCCAATTTACAGTGTCTGCCAAAGTCCTCCCTTTGGCTCATCAATATCCACATATACTAGAACACACTCATTCCTTCGCACACACAGGGAGACACACACACAGTCTCATTCAGATGCTGCATCACCCTTGAAGTTCTCAGTCCCTAAGTGATTATCATCTGTCAGGTGTAGATGGTTCTCCTTGGGGTCAGATAGTCTACGCTAAAAAACAATACATCTGATATACAATGGAGAAGAAACTGAAAAACAAAAACAAAACCAGCAAACCAAAAAATAAGACAACATAGGATGAACACCACCCATCTGGAAAATGGTAGAACGGGAGGTATGCAGAGGTCACTGTTTTGCTGTGTATATCAAATCCCACCATAGCAAAGTTGACCTTTGGCTCTGGTTTCTGTATGCAGCTCTGACGGTCCTTCTCCTACCCCTGGTTCTGCTCTCTAGGAAACTCCTTGTTGGCCATTGTCTTTCATGGCCTACTTGAGACTCATCCAGAGTCCTTCCTCTAGAATGATACAGGACTTTGCAGTCCACTTCCTGTTGGTACAAAATCAAAGGTATGGGAATTACTGTCAGGTAGTGGTTCTCAAATGGAGTGGCTTTGCCCCCCAGAGGACATTTGGCAATTTTTGGTTGTCACAACAGGGTAGAGGTACAACTAGAATCTAGTGGGTAGAGGCCAAGGATGCTGCTAAATATTCTACAATGTACAGGACAACCCTCCATGGCAAAGAATTGTCTGGTCCACACTATCAACAGTACCAAGGTTGAGAGACCCTGGTCTAGGCTATTCACAAATAGTCTCCTTCCCATTTCTAGGGATTTAATAGGAATAGGTGTGAGACCCAACTCATGAGATCCAATGTGACCCTAGCATAAAATCTCCTTCAACATTTATGGGAAAGGTATTATCACTAATAATAAGCATCACATGGTAAAAAAAAAAATTAAAAGCAATTTTATTCATGTAATACCTTCTGTCAGCCATAATCATGAAGAAAGAGATCACTAACATTCTGAGGAGAATGGAGTAGAAAGATTAAAATCCCAAGTCCTTGATGACATTGTGGAGGTACTCCATTTAAGAATCCTCCCATCTCCAAATTTTCCTTTATATGAGAAAATAAACATCTTCCCTGCTTGAGTCCGCTTTACTTGGGTTTTCTATTACTCACAGTTGAATGCATCCTAGCTGACACAGTTTACTAGGTCTTTCTTTTCCATGTGACTGGTTTTTGTCCAGGACTAACGATTCATCCTATTTTGCATGATAATGCAAATTCATATTTGAGAGCAGAAATCTGCTGTTGTATAAGTAGATCTATATCCTCAAAGGCCCTCTCTTTTTCTGAGAGAATTCTGATTGGGAAGTCCGTTCACATGGATGAGGTATGTCAGCTGCCTGTTTTGCTTTACAACGAGTGAAAGTTAGCCTCTGTCAGGCTGCAGGTCAGCAAGAGGTTGAATGAAGAGGGTTCTACTCTAGACACTAACACAGCTGGGACCTTGACTTCCTCTCACAGTTTATATTTGTTTTAGAAAACAGCCCTTTGTTTTTGCTGATTGGTTGGTGGGCTGGTGAACTGGATGGTTGGTTAGTTGGCTGGCTGATTGGTTGGTTGATTGCTTGCTTTGGCTTACAAGCAAGTCCTAGCTTACATACAGAACTGTGAGACCTACTTGTCCAGTTTTTCCATAATATTATGTTTGAGTAGTGGCCTTTACTCCTGTTTTTTTTCTTTTTTTTTTAAGATTTTATTTATTTATTTGACAGAGAGAAAGGGATCACAAGTAGGCAGAGAGAGAGGAGGAAGCAGTCCCCCTGCTGAGCAGAGAGCCGGATGCGGGGCTCGATCCCAGGACCCTGGGACCATGACCTGAGCCGAAGGCAGAGGCTTTAAACCACTGAGCCACCCAGGTACCCCCTTTACTCCTGTTTTAACCTAAAATTGGATGCAGAACATGGAGTATCTTCAAGGTTCTTTGTTCCCACTTGCACCACTATCTTTCAGAGCATGTTCTAGGCTTCCTTCTATCCACATAGTTCCATTCTCTATCTCCTAGAAATTAATGAACTTTCTTAAATATTGGTGACCCATCTCTCTTTCTGCTTATCCTGGTCTTCTCACTATGGGTTAACTACTTCTATCCTTTTTTCCCCAATGGTATTTGGGAAATGTCAAAGGGCAAATATATGTTCAATCTTGCATCTTCAAACTAAAGCACATATGTTACAGAGAATATCCTATAACACCCAGCATATCACATCAAACTGAGAATGGGGTCAAAGTCAACTCTGATATTGGGATTTAATTTATCAAAACTCCAAAAGGTTTTAATATATTGTTTTTCTTTTTTTTTTTTTTCTGGACTGGGGAGAACTGATGGCCTCTGTCTTCCTATCATTTTAAATTTTACCCCTAAAACTTGTGATGAACTCAATAAAGAGAACACTGACTATGTACAATGATGACCATGATCTTTCTAATTTGTCTCAAGGAGATAGCCTATCAGTCATAGTATTTTATTCATTTTTAATCCAGCTACCTAGTTTGCTGCCCACCTGTAAAAATAATACATGAATCTGCAGAGGAGGAATAAAGTTGAAGTTGTCTATGAAGCTTATAAATCCAGCCCTTGTCATTGGAACGGAGTTTGACAAATGGGTCTCATGGAAACTCTCTTTGATTAGCAATGTTACTACAGCAACATGAACATTAAGCCTGATTTTAGGAGAAACTAATCTAAATTTGAATTCCAAAGAGACTCAGGTATATAGAGGAGATGTAAGAGATTTTCTGAATAATTATTTTTAAGTTTCTGGGACTGTAATCTATGAGCTATTCCAGCTCCAGAAGTCCATTTCACAAATTAAACTTGGAAGGAATCTGAGCATTGGACCCTGACCGTGGAGCACAAAGGTCAGAGAATGCCACAGACCACATGGCAGCTCTACAGGACACGTCAGCAGGAAGCAAAGGATAATGTCTGGAATTGCAGGTGGGTCGTTTTACCTCCTGCTCTAATGAAACACCTCCCAACAACATTAGATGTAGAAGGCCCAGCTGGCAGCCTGCCTTGTCCTTATACTAAACAGTGAGCCACAGATGATTCCTTCTACCCTAAAGGGTCAGGTCCCCAGGGGGGATTTACACTTCCTCCTTCTTGCAATGAAAGCCCTTGAGGTGGCAGCAGCAGACAGCAGACAAGTGTAACACTTCTGCCTT
The DNA here is from genome assembly GCA_003697995.1 of Taxidea taxus jeffersonii. Taxonomy (NCBI): domain Eukaryota; kingdom Metazoa; phylum Chordata; class Mammalia; order Carnivora; family Mustelidae; genus Taxidea; species Taxidea taxus. The sequence continues at coordinate 7,691 of ML112320.1, forward strand.
CAACCACGCCATTCCTCAAGTCTCTGAGCTGAGCGGCTGGCTTCCCCTCCAGAAATCTAGCGTTTCTGGGGCGCCTAGCTGGTGCAGTCGGTCGATTTCAGCTCATGTGGTGACCTCAGGGTCATGAGGCCAAGCCCCACACTGGGCTCCACACTCAGCCCGGAGTCTGCTTAAGATTCTCTCTCCCTGGGATGCCTGGGTGGCTCAGTTGGTTGGGCAGCTGCCTTCGGCTCAGGTCATGATCCCGGGGTCCTGGGATCGAGTCCCACCTCAGGCTCCTTGCTCAGCAGGGAGCCTGCTTCTCCCTCTGCCTCTGCCTGCAGCTCTGTCTGCCTGTGCTCGCTCTCTCTGTCAAATAAATAAATCAAATCTTAAAAAAAAAAAAAGAAAGAAAGAAAGATTCTCTCTCCCTCTTTCTCTGCCCCTCCTGCTCTTGCTCTCTCTCTCTCTAAAATAAATAAATAAATCTTCAAACAAACATACAAACAAGAAATCTAGCATTTCTGGTCACTTCGACGTTTTACAACCTGCATAAAACATGCCCAACAGGTAAACCATTTCATGTTCACTTTCGTTCTTCTATCAACACCCACGTGTATCCATACATAGAGTTTTAACAAAGCTCCTGTGAGAACAGTATAGATGCAAAACTAAGTAAAGTTGTTTTTTTTTTGTAATCAGCCCTTTGAAATGTCTCCAGTATGGACATATTTTAAAGCTCTCCAGGTGAGAGAGCAACTGCTTATTTGCAGGGTTGTGCTGGGCACTTATTCCCTACAGTAACTTGCCAGCACCTATTTATCTCATTACTCTTGAATGGATAATAAGACATATCTAAAAAAGAAAGACCATATGAGAGGAAATTCTGCATGGGACTGTGTCACAAAGCAACCTAGGTGGAAAATAACAGACTATTAGTGGAATACTAAACTGGAAAATAAGTACCTGAACACCACATTCGCAATGTACATAGAGAACAAACACGGACTCTTTAAACTCTTGTCAATCTAAAAAGAACACCAAAAATATCCAAAACAAGGCTGGAGACCCATTAGAGTTTAGAAGTATTTGCTTTCAGTTAGTTGAAGTATTTTCCAGTCAAGCTTAGATTTCTTGGTGTGTGTGTGTGTGTGTGTGTGTGTGTGTGTTTTGGTTGGTTGATTTTGTTTTTTTTTGCAGATTCTCATTGTAAAGCAGTTTTCATAGCAACTGACAATTTTTCTTAAAGTGTGTGAGCACACGTGCACGTGTGTGTGTGTGTGTGTGTGTGTGTGTGTGTGTGTGTGTGTATCCGTGCATGAGCCTTGCAAAGTGAAGATCTTATTTAGTTCATGGCCCTGCTTACACATGATCAGGATGGCAAGAGCACATTCCTGGGAGGTCTCTGCTAACTACTGCCTTTTCACACCCATGATTCAAACTGTTCAGTCAGCTAAAATGGATAACAAGTGACCTGGTGCAAATTACAGGAATTTGCAGGACAAGCTCCAGAAAGCACTCGGCCAAATGCCTGTGCAGTTCTATCGGACAACCCACAAATTCTTCTGGGAATGTTCCAGAGGCCACTTTGACGATGAGCATTTCTGATTCAGGGCACCTTTAAGCCCATCTTGAAGTGAACGCAGAGCATTACTTGAGAAGTGAGTCACTTCCAGGGCTGAGGAGTGGCTGTGTTTTTAATTTATCTATTGAACTTCAGTCATGATGAGTAATAATCCTATAAAAAAATATCAGTTCTTCACAGGAATGTCAATACCTAAAGCTGGGTGAGTGGTTTGTGGACTTCCTCGGAGGACTCAGACACACCAGATTTTAAATGCCAGGTGAAAAATACCTGTAGATATTTTACAGTCGTGATAATACAAGAGAACAGTGAGATTTTGTACCTGTTTTTTCTGTTTGTTGTTTTCATTTTCTCTGGTAAGCACACTAAAATACAACTCATAAATATGTTCTTGATTTATAAGAGTTAAGGAAAGTGGAGTGTTCCTTGATTGCCTTTCTTCTCCTATAATTGAATTTCTGCTCGTGGTGATGCTCACAGGAAAGGGAAGGAGGGATCTGAATTCCTCTGAACACTTAACTATGTCTGATCGTACGTCCAGGGCTTCCCATAATTCATCTCATTTAACTCATAAGCTACCCTATGAGATATCTGCCATTATTACTTCAATTTTACAGACCACAAGTCTGAAATTCAGAGACGCCATTTAGCTTTCCAAGGTCACAACATTAGCAAGTTTTATATAATCTGTCTGACTTCAAAGACATTGCTCCTTCCTTGACCTTATTTTTTTGAACCAACTCAAAGTATTTACTAAAAATGGTGAAATGGTGATTTTTCTTCTTGAGCTCCCTTAAAGATGAGACCAACATTGGTTGTATTCTTATAGATGACATTATTTACATTAAGTTGTGAAAAAAATCAAAGAAACTCATTGTCTCCTTTTGTTTTTGTTTTTTTGTTTTTGTTTTTGTAGGTGCAGTTTGCTTCTTTGTTTTATAGATTGAATTCAAGATTAATTCTCAGTCTACTACCAAGATAACCTGAAGTAATTTACCATCTGGAGCATAATGTAAAATAGGACAATTGTTACAGAAATAGAACGGAGTTGATCAGAAGGAACTAATCCATTCATTCAGTAATTCACCAAAAATCCTATCAAGCACTTAGTAGGACTAAGATTAAACCATTATTACATTTAAGTATTGAGTAATGCTCTAGCAATAAGAGGAAAGGGGAAATATGTTATAGTACAAAGTTTACATTTCCTGAACAGTTAAAACTATAAATTTCACACTAGAAATAAAATATTTCCAGAACAAAAATCATGTAACAAATATCTACTCAGTGGAGAAAATTAAAATTACTCATCTTGCAAAAAACACGACATGCTGTTCAAATGGACAACCCTGAATCAATCTTCCACACACATCTGCTTTATAGAAATTAAAGTCTTGGTCATCAAACAGTGTGGGTAAATAACTGGTACCAAGAAGTATTTCTGAACTGTCATACAAGAGTATAAGTTTCTAGTCCCAACAGTACATGGGGAAAAATATCTTCACCCTAGAAAATATATTTTTCAAAAGTGAATTCAATGGAAGATGACACCGATCTATTTTTTTAATGGTACTACAAGCATTCAAAAACATATGTGCAGTAGTAGGTCTAAAATATTTAATATAAAATAGATGTATTAGGTATTGATTATTTAGTTTTTGTTTTGTGGGGCTCAAATGACAACTTCTTAGGAAGAAGAAAGAGGAAAAAAGTGCCTCAGACACACACAAGCAGCGCCATTCATTTCTTTGTGATAGACCCTGATGCTTCCGGCAACCTTCCTGACTCCACCCACTTCTTTCTGATTTGGAGTTGAGAAGGAATTGAATGTAGTGAACAGTTCTTCACAAAAATACAGGGAGATACCAAACACAGAGGTAATATAGTGCTAACACGAGCTCTCTGTTTCATGATTCTTTTCTTCTTAAAGTAAGACTATCTTTCTTGGCCCTCTCCCAACTTGATATTCGAGTAGCATGTGGCATTTCTGACAACCCCACTATTTTTTAGAGCCCGTCCTCACTGCCTTTACAATACAAGTGCTTTAGTGATTATCTCCTTCCCTTTGGGACACTCCTTCTCACTCTTACCCTGGCTTCTCTCAACCATGTATGAGGACCGTTTGGGCTCAGTACCTTCATCTAAAATAAAAACATGTAACCCTCTGCTCTGCTCGATCTATACTCTTCTTGAGGAACCTCATTCATTTCTCTTGTTCCCAATGTCACCTCAATTTTTGTATGTTCACTCTCTTTCATGGAGTCGCAGCTGAGACTGTGCCGAGATCAGATATTTGCTCAGAACATGTTTAATGGGCTCTCACCAGCATTTCAAACACAACATGATAGAAACAACATATTTTCTTGTACTGTTGCCTCACATGCACATCGTGCATCAGGCAATGGCACCCCCATTCTTCTAATATGCAGAAAACTATTTGCATAAATTATTAGCTTTACCTCAACATTTTCTAAAAAGGAAATGTTTTAAGCCTATTTTGGTATACACCTCTTTGGAACTCCAGTAGAGGTTGTGTGCCCTTGTGGTGGTCTTGAGAATGAACCTCTCAGATCTCCAGCTGCAGAAGTGTCACTGACCAACCACCCCAGCTTCCAGGCTTGGAAACAGAGCTGCCGTATTTGTGCCCCAGCCATGCTTCTGACAGGCTATTCCCAGAAAATTACTAAACACAGCAGGAATACTAAGGTATCCATTTCTGGGAGAGTAGGGACTCCTTAGACCAGTTATTTGGCTGGAGGATTTGCCCATGGCTTTGTTGAACCTTCTTTAGGTGATATAGCATTCTGAAACCCTTCCACCAACACTTCCTTCCTTCTTTTCTTCTCTGAGGCCTCTCCCAGCCCCTGCCAGTTCCCTTCCCATTTCTCCCACAGGCATTTCCCATATGAAAATTCTCAAATATTTAATAGCATGTTGTCACCCACTTGTTGGGGGATGTGGGCTAATAAGAATCCTTTTCCCAGTTAAATTCACTTTTGCACTCCCACAAAATCTGACACACAGTTTTTGAGGTTCATGCATCCTCTGAGGTCATCATGGGACTTGTAGGAGCCCCTCGGCCACAATTAAAAACTCTGCCCTGAAACCTGCCTTTTTTTTTTCCCCTACTCCCACCACTTTCCCTTAATATCTGCAGTTCGGGCTTTTCTTCATCTCTATCTAATACATAACACAGTCTTATAATGTATATTTCTCCTCCCAAATGTCCTTTTCAAATTCATTATTCATAATCCTTTAACTTTTTTCTGAAAGAAATACAATCTGTTTGCATTACTTGCCTGTTCACAAATCAGCATTACAGGGTAGCCCATCAGTCAAGGTAATCACTGTTTCACTTAGCCTTTCTCCTCTCCATACTCACACCACCCATCTTCAGGCACAAGGGGTTTTTGTCATCTCTTAGGTTGCTCCCATATCTTAAAATGCCCTTTCTGCTAGTCCTGCCACTTAAAGTTATCCTTCATCTTTAAGGCCCAGTTTGAAATCCACTTCCTCCCTAAAGTCTACTTTCTACCTTTATCTCAGTGTTCATCATAAATGGCTTTGTGAGGATCTGCCTTCCCTTCTACATCAGAGATTCCACAGATACTGTTTATTAATACTTCCTCCCCCGACAGAACCTGGTAGCAAGTGCTCAGCAAGTATTCATTGACCTGAGCCACACCCAAATGCCTATGGAATAAACTCAATCCTCATCACACTGTCACCTAACACCCTTCATAATCATGCTGCACATTGCACTTACTCCACCCATGGCAAGGTTATCCTCAAGAAACCTCACACAAAGATGTTTTTGTTCCAGCAAATTGACCACCATTCAGTGTGTGACAGCCTCAGAAACCAAAAGTGGATCCTTCCCATTAGCCAAACTCATGAGTATAATGCAGGCAACCAGAATGCCAGTTTATTATTTTACAGTAGGAAAATTCTTCAGATAGAGACTAAAATATTTAAGACATTATGATCAGTCATTGTCTCTCTGTAGACAAATCTAAAAGGAATGCCAAGTTATAATAAAAAAATGCTTGGTGAGTATAAAAAGAGAAGAAAAAAAGTGAGGAAGAATCAGATTAATCGGATATTTGATAAGATCATTCAATCACTTATTTGTTCATCTGAGTAGCTTATCATTTCTTCTGAAGCTGACATCTGCCCATATGATGCTCTTACCAAGAACACCAGAAGACTAGAAATCATTTGGATAGAACTCCCCTCCTCTTGACAGGCTTTGATGGAGATGACCAATTTTCATTTATTTCTTTTAGAACACCCATTCATCCTGAATACCACTTATTGGTCACTTTACCCCGTGCTGCTAGATTTTCATTTGAGTGAATATGAGAGACCATCAGCCAAATTGTAAACTCTTTGAAAACAAGGATTTTGCCTTATAGAGTAACAGTTCAGATAGCTGTTATGCACCTACAGAGAGATGGTAGAGGATGAGTCCCCACATAAGACTGCAGCCCCACCCGGCCAGCTAGAATTTATAGACCCTACCAAAGCAGCTCTTCTTCTCTGGAAGGAGATTTCTTCAAAAGGCACTTTTTTCTTTCTGATCTTGTCTTTCCCCAGTAGTCTCTCCCTGGGACTCTCTGCCATGTATGATATTGCGACATCTAGAAGACTCTTCCTGGCTGAGTATCCCACCACCAGCCCTGATATTCATTCCAGTCACTATAGGTTTTTCTGCCATAGTCCAGGATTAAACGCTACTGGACCCATCCCTTGCCCTCTGTCTTCCACCTCTGCCTTACCTCCATTCTTTAACCTTTTGATCCCTTGGCAGTCTCTATGGTCCTTCCCAATCACCTGCCTCCTGTGTCTTAACCCCAAGCTCCTTATCCTCCACCCCATCTGTGCTTCTACCCAAAATGAAACTCCATGCTCCTGCTGAGTGTGCTGCCTTTAGAACACCTACCCCCACTCTCCCTCCCCAGCCCCAGCTGAAGAGGGAATCACCACTGGAGGCCCCAGAAACATAGTGATAATTGCCCTTTCCAAATAGTAGGAGGTTACTGGGTCATCCGATCAGGACCAGTATCCAGCTCCATTCTCTTGCAGGAGATGCATTTGTGGCAAGACTTTGGGGTTCTGCCTTCCATGTGATCAGCACCTTGGCCAGCAACAAAGGAGTCTCTGGCTAAGTAAAGTGACCATGTGGATTTCCAAGGCCAACGCCATGGGGTTCAGACCAGAGATGACCAAATCATAAGATGTGAGTTCCAGGATGTGAACAGAGTCTTGGCAAACCACCAGGTGTTCCCCAGGAAGAGGTGTTCTGCCATGCAGTGCAAGGAGAGGCTCTAGGCAGCCCTGATTCTCACATGTCCATCCACTGGTAGGAGCTGAAGAATGTATACTAGTTCTGAAAGGCCCAGCTGCCTCCTGGTTTTGTTGACTCTGGTAGCAGCATTCAAGATGATGGGCAAGGAAAGGAGAGATGAACTCAAAGAACACGGAGGCAGAAGGGAAAGTGGAGGCTCTCTAGACCCACCATGGAGGAAGAGAAACAAAGTAGAAGGTTGTTCACTCCAGCCCTACTTACCTCAAGAAACACCCTCAGTCAAGCCTACTCTCCTAACGGCTCTAATCTGAGAATCCAGGTATGGCTGAATCAATAGGAGGAAATCAACAGGAAATGGTCCTTATTTCTCATGCTCTAAGGTCAGTCTCACTGAACATAACTGTTGCACTTCTTGGCCTTTTTCTCAGGGAAACTGAGACAGAGAGGATGAGATTTCTTTTCTCTTTTAAGATTTTATTTATTTATTTGACAGAGAGGGAGAGAGGGAAACTGTGAGAGAGGGACTACAAGCAGGGGCAGTGGGGGAGGGAGAGGCAGGCTTCCCGCTGAGCAGAGAGCCTGACTCAGGGCTCAATCCCAGAACCCTGGGATCATGACCTGAGCTGAAGGCAGATGCTTAACGACTGAGCCACCCAGGTGCCCCAAGGATGAAATTTCTGAGAAAGAGAAGAAAGAAACAACCCCTTTTGAGGAGTTCTCTGTCCACAGAAGAAGAGCTGCTTTGGCAGCCTCTATAAATTCCTGCTGGCCAGGTGGGGACTTATCCTCTGCCTCTCCAAAGCCTGTCTCCTACTTCAGAATTCAGATCAAATTCCAGTTTCTCTGTGGTGCCCCCTCCAGTCACTCCATATCATTGGCAAACTCTGCCCAAAAAGTTAGATAAGCACTGAGAGGGACCTGACACACACTAAGTACGGAACTTCAGATTCAGGGAAACTGGCAAACAATGGGGTCACCAGCGAGGCCCCTCAGGTAAGACACAGATATTCTCAACCACACCTCTGCCAACAGGATTAATCATTTTAAGATGGTCTATTTCTTAATTTTAAAAAAATAAGGTAGGGGCGCCTGGGTGGTTCAGTAGGTTAAAGCCGCTGCCTTTGGCTCGGATCATGATCCCGGGGTCGTGGGATCGAGCCCCGCATCAGGCTCTCCGCTCTGCAGACAGCCTGCTTCCTCCTCTCTCTCTCTGCCTACTTGTGATCTCTGTCTATCAAATAAATAAATAAATAATCTAAAAATAAATAAATAAGGTAATTAAAACTTGCCTGCAGTCATACAGCTAATAAGAGACAAAGCCAGAACTTGAAATTATTTTGTCAGACATATGACCACTGTACAGTATTATCTCCACAAAGGTCCAAGTTTTTTTAAATTATTTTAATGAAAACCTTTCATAAATGGAGCATACATTTCCACAGATTCAAAAATAAGGGAAACTAAACATGGCCCCTCACTTGTCCTCCTTAGTCATTGAACAAAAACAGTGGCTATCATGGCGCATTCCCAATTTAAGGAGGAGGAAGAGGAACCTTGGTCAGCCTGCACTGCTCTCTTTACACTGACTTGGCCCCCCCAAATGTTCACAACCACACATATTTGGATTTGTGTATTTATACAATGGGTTTCCACCCAGCACATCCTCAGCATAGCCTGTACCACCCCAAGGGGTTCCATAGTGTTGCTGGCTTCATGCCCATATTTCAATGTGCAGGCCCTTCTTCCCACAAATACATCTTCCAAGAGTGGCGTTGTGTCCTGAGCCTCCTGGTTTGTAGCCTGACAGTTCTTCCTTGATGGAAAGCCTAAAGGCCCGTGATCTCTTCTACGTAATATGTGCCAACCACGTTGAGCTTCTGTGACCCAGATTTTGTGAGAGGCCTGATGTTTGCTTTCTGTAATGTTCTACAGAAAGCAGTTGCTGTTAAATCAATGTTTTTCTTTTCTTTATTTTTTTTCATTATTCTCTTACTGTTTGGTCTTTAGTGCAAACTTGCTTTCCTTCATAGGGTAAAATCTGCTTCATGATAAAATATTTTATTTTGAGCTTACAGACATATTTTATGGTCAATTTTAACGTTTATTATTTTATGCTCTGGAAAATAGCATTTTGGCCAGATCTTGATTCAGGATTGTTATCATGAATACACAATATTTTATTCTCATATAAAATATGATTCCATGTCTAGATTGGTTTTTTTATTGTTATTACTCTGAACTTCACATTTCATCGGCTCTGACCACATCTCTAGCTATTACTGAGACATTTGCTTTCTCTTCCCTTCTTAGTACATTGCTTTTCATCTGAAGAGCAGGATAAGCCAGTCTCATGTGTTTGTTAAGAAGCCCTCATCCAGAAGATCCAATAAATCTGAGGGAAGGACTAAGGAAGTAAATACATGGTTTCATTTGGGGCAGAGATTCTGAAGTAAGGCTTTTTAATGCATACTTCTGAGTCAGGCCTGTGTCCTGAAGTTGATATTTTGAAGTGGAAGA
>ML112320.1:22079-37647 GCA_003697995.1 Taxidea taxus jeffersonii
AAACCGTGTGTTATTGCCATCAAAATCGTCACCATGTCAAGCATCATGCCTGATAAAGAACACACGCTTAAGAGAGATGTCAGCAGTCATTATAAAGGCATTTGGGCCTGTGGCAGTTATCTGGAAGGACACTAGGAAATTCTTTGACACTGTCCCTTTGCTTACCTGTCACTAATCACAGATACCGATTTTGGAACTGAGGTTCCGATGACCAGCATTTTAACCCATATCATCACAAACAAGTCTGTAGAGATGGAACACGGTGTATGAGTGCAGCTTCCTTATTTAGTGACATTTTTCATTCTTCTCAAAACAGGGGTCAGTGAACTATATATTCAGTGGGCCAAATCCACCCCATTACCATCCCTCCCATAGGCTAAGAACAGGTTTTACAATTTTAAACAATTGGGGGAAAGCAAATCAAAAGAATAACATTTGTGCCATGTGAAAATTATATGGAATTCAAAGTTCATTTTTCATTTTACCCTATAGTTTTTCATTTTACCGCTAAAAAGATTTTTGTGAAAATTTATTTTCACAAATATTATTATTTTTTTATTATTTTTTTTCTTAAATAAAAATAAGAAAAAAATAAAAATTTCTTAATAAGAAATTATTTTTTTCTTATTCTAGAAGTACTTACATCATTTTCTTGATTTTTGCCTGTTGGTGTGCAAAGCCTAAAATTGATACTATTTGGCCCTTTACGCAGACGGTTTGCTGACCACTGTCTTAAAGCACTCATTCTGTTCTGAAGTCCAAGGGACTCAAAGGTCTTGCTCAACTGGAACGCTGCCAAGCCACCCAGAGACTTCATTTGTGCTGAGACTCTACAGGAGAGATGTTCTATATACAGAGAAGACTAAGGCTTGGGAGTTGAGAGATCAGATGGGACCATTTAGGACTCAATCAGGACAGGAATGCTCTCCCCCCACCGCCATAAAAAAAGAAAAAAAAGGAAATGTGGCAGAGAGGAGAAGTGAGAAGAAAACAGCTAGCAGTGGAAGAAACCAGTTCGTCAGTCCCCTTGGAGATGTGACCCAGATGCAAGGAGGTGGCGTGTGGGGCTCGCTGCCCTGCTTGAGCAGTCTGGGCACCAGACCCAACACCATTCACTCGATTGCTCTCCTCCATTACTGAGCAATGGGTGTAAAAGGAGCAACAGGGGGCTCTGATGCCCCCTCCAGGCAGACCACACAGCACTTGGCACCCCCTAATGCCCCACTGGAGTTTTCTCCTGCACCACTCTCAGCCCTCCTTGCCCCTCCTCCACTCAGCAGCTCATCTTCCCCTCTCCCGGCAGGTTGCTCCCAGACTGAGAACTGTGGGTCCCCTCCGCTTCGCCTTCCTTCCAGGCCTTTGGTTCCTCTCATCTCCTGTGCGATTTAGTTCTGTCCAGACCATCTCGCATCCCAGCACTCACACCCTGACTCTTCCTTGAGGTCTGCCAGCAAGTGCCCTCCTGGCGGGGGAAGGAGGGGATGAGGGCAGGGATGGGGTCAGAAATGACCCCTGAGCTCTCCTGGCCCATGGAACACTGGGGACCATGGCAGTGCCCTGAGCATCCCCCCCCGCAGTCTGGAAGTATGGGCAAGTACTTCTGTCTCAGTATGGATTTCGCACACAAGGGAAGACAGATGTGGCTGAGGAAAAGTGGGGCCAGACCCACGCCAGACGGGAGAGATCAAACCAAGAGGCATAATATTCCTGGCACCGGCCAAGACCCAGGGCAAAACTGAAAAGGTGCCCCATTGAGCCAGGTCAGACAAAGGACAGACTTGCTGTGGTTCCGGGGGATGCTCACCCCGAGGCCATCCAGTCGTTATCAGAGCTTTACCTCGCCTGCAGCCTACATTTGCTAGGCACAGTGTGCAACACCGCAACACCACTGAAGCTACTGAACACAGCTCTGCAAAGGCCGATGGGCCCAGGAGACCTGAAGGGGAAGGTGGCACACGGGTCACCCAAGCTTGGCAGCTACGGACCAGCACAAAGGCCCCCCGAACAGTCCTTTGATTAGGGAGGAACGAACTCCTGGGGGGACCCGCAAGGGCCACGAGCCACCAGTGGAACCAAGGACAGAATGTCACTGAAGACTTTCCAACAAGTGCCCTTTCCTGGGAATAGGCTATTGTAAGAAAATGAAAGCTTATTTTGCCACCAACTCCTTTAAGCAGAAATGAAGTCTTAGCGAGTAAAATAACCCTGATTAGCACAGCACTGTGGAGAAGCCTCGAGGGTCTGATTTCACGGCCCCTCTGGACTTTCTCTTCAGGCAGTTGTTAAGCGTTCACAAGAAAAATCCCTTCTCTTTATGAGGCTTCTTCAGCCACATCACTTTGTGAAACAATTTTTAAAAGACGAAACACAATAACCACCCCCCCATGCTTGTACTGCTCTTATCTGTGATGCCTCTTGCAAGTTCCAGCTAATCTTTAATATGCTTAATTTCTCCCCACCCCCAAACCTCAACCATTAAATTAAAAATAATAATAATAATAATAAAGACGGGGGGGGGAGCGGAAACAGACATCCCTTGTGTTACTCAGCAAGAGCGTGTGATTTGTAAGATTCTAAAAAATCCTTCCAGCCCTGCTTATTTTGACAAAACTACTTAACACTTCAAGCAATGAACTACAGGGCATAAAAGTATAATCTGCAGAGAAAACCTTAATCCTCTACAGTAACCTATTTGAATCTCCTCAAACACATTTCGGTGTGTAGGCCTGGAGAATTAAGTCAATTGTTTGATCTGAGAAGAAAGGCAATTAGGGCTCTTTCTTGATCTTTCTGGTTGAATTCTAATCAGGGGCAGCCACTGTTCTCAACAGCTCCATTTGAAACCCCTATTATTATAATAATAGAGGTGAGCATTAGCACTGCTACAGTTAAGGGTCTTGCTGCATTTTCATTATGAGTTGTTTTATCTAGGAGTTTTCTATTGTGATGGGCTAGTATTCAGCATACAAATGATTAGCTAGCTGTGTTTTTTGAACTTCATTCAAAGCCTCTTCCTTAACCAAATAGTTCAGCAGGAATGAGGGCAAACTTCGAGAAGCGGGACAGCTGTGTTCATCCACCGATGCATTACTGGCAGAGATCTGACGGGGGTCTCTTCAAAGGGATGTCTGTGGGGCCTCTGACAGTGGAGGACGGAGATGCAGAATCTAGTTGGGGTGGTCTTGAGGTAAAACTGGGGCTTCTGCCCTCATTTGCTTACAGCAGCTCCCCAATTCCCAAACAGGAGCTGCAACCTAGTTGGAGGCGCCAGCCGGAGCTGTTTACATAGTGCAATTACATGAAATTGGGTAGGGTCATTAGTCCGTAGCAAGGGATATTGGAGAGGGAGATGCTGCTGGAGATTACAAAGTCAGGTGACTACAGCCTGCCCCAAGCCACCCCTTTGGTGGTGTCACTGATGACCATGCCTCTCCTCGGGCTTCCATAGCTGCAGCTCATCACCTAGAATAAAACTCCTGGAGCTATTATTTTGTCTTGTTCATGTATATGAGCTTCTGCCTTGGAGAGGAGTGAAAGCAGCAGCTCCAGGAAGACAAGAGGGGACAAGCTAGCTCCCTTGCTTCCTGCAGGGTCCCCCTGGGCTCGTGCTGTCCTGTTCTAGCCTCCGGCTCCTGACCAAGTCCAAGTGTAGGTCCAGAGAGGGAACAGATGCCATCTCCAATGGGTCGTTTTCTCTGCCTTGGCCTCAGAGTTCCTGTAAGATGGTGCTTGGAGCAAGCCAGAGTTTTGCTTTAGGCTAGCTGAGGCTTGTGGGAGAAGGGCAAGGAGGAGTTTGGTTATTTTTATTGCATTGATGGTGACAGAGAGCCCATGGTTCAAAGGTAATTAGCGACAGTCCCACCAGCCAGGAGCTGGTGGTCTAGCAGGGCAAGATGGGTGAGTTGAGATTAGAACAAGATGGCATGACAAAGGTGATTCAGGAAGGAGCCCAAGGATGTACACTTAAATTTAAGGTCCCAGGAAAGGCTTGCAGGAGCTAGTTCCTGAGCTGATGCCCAAAAAGTAAGTGAGATAATCAGCAAGGAGGTGGCCTATTTCAGGCAGTGCAAAATCCTGGAGGGGAATGTAAAATGTGTTTAAACATCTGCAACCTTTTCAGTCAGGATGGAGTCAGGGGTGGGGGGAGGCAGCAGAGCGCCAATGTCTGATCGTGAGGGAATTTAACAGCCTTTATCTTTATCTTAGAGGCAATGGGGAATCCGTGAAATATTTTAACCAGGATAGTAACATGAAGAGATTAATCCTTTAGAAAGAGAAGAGAATGTCTTTATTTGCCATTGCTCTATAACAAACGATCACAAAGGTAGCTGCCTAAAAAACACCCCTTGCCTAGCCAAAGTGACACATAAAATTAACCACCATCACCAACCTATTACCCCTAAAGAATCTGAGAACCAGCACCGTTGAAATCGTTATTCCTGGGGGAAAGGCTAAAATTACCATATTTGCCACAAATTTTTAACCTAAACCTAAAATCAAGCCTTTAGGTGTAATATGGAGAATAAAGGGAAAAGGAAAACAATACCACAAGAAAGCAATGCATCATATCCAGAATGTGTGACATTCTCTGGAACAGCTGGCTGGGCTTCTTCAACAAGTTATGAAAAGAGGAATGGAGGAATGTTCTAGAGTAAAAGTGACCTAAGAAACATAAAAACCAAAGGCAATGTATGGACTCTGCTTGAATCATTACTTGGACAAACCAGCTGTATATTTGAATACGGACTGGTTATTAGGAGTTATTAAGGAGTTTTGGATGATTTTGTTGTCACAGTGGTTGAAAAATAGAACAATTATATTTGACCTGAAAAATGACTTTTTGGCATGGGGAAGAGTCAACAGTCACGGTGGCCGACTTCATCTCCCATGATCAAATTGAGGTTCCACCTCCTGTGACTCCCATCCCTCCTCCAGAAGAAATGAGTCACTCCCTCTCTCGAATCCTCTGATACCTTACACACATGGGTATACGTGTTTCCTTTTCTAAATAGTGTACTCCTTGAAGACAAGGACTCTGGCTTTAATCTTCTATGCCTAGGATATCGCAGATGCTGCAAACACTAATAAATCCTGAATGAGCGTTCCCCAAACCCCTAAGTCAAAGGTAAGAATTTACTCTATTTCATGGTTGCTCCATTTTAACACCATAAAATAGAAGAGTAGGGCATTTCTGAACCATAAAGAAACCTATCAAAATTAAATAAGGAATATGTCCACACTGGTCCAGTGTAGTATCCAGCAATAGGCCAGTGAATGTCTTTTTGATGTGGTTGGTCTGGCAAATATTGGATTTGGGTTGTTCAGTGCCTGCCTTAGAAACAGCTGTGTCAGTTGAGGTGATGCTGGCTGCTGTAGCAGATAAGTCCCCAGATCTCAGCAGCTTAACATGTTGCTGCTTCTCACTTACATGAAGTCCAAGCAGAAGTCCCCTATCAAGGGAGGGCCAGTGGTAGGGTGGGGGTAAAGGCTCTGTTCCATGCAGCCATTCACATTCTCACATCTAGTTAGTAGAGGAGCTCTTGACATCTGAGGGGTGGGAACCAGCCACTCAACCTCACGTGAATCAAAGAAGCTGGAATGTGGTCCCCAGTGAGGCAGGAACTTCCCAACAACAATTCTACAAGAACAAAAATCTTTGGTGGCTGGTTACGTTTATCTCTTCCACAGGTTTTTCTCTTAAATGTTCTGACATTTATACAAAAGAAGTATGCTTATTTCATCCCTCATAAAATAGAAGAAGTGATAAGGGTCCAGTGAAGAACTTGGGGCTAGTAGCTATAGGGAACTTGGCTGCAACGCTTTAGTAAATATGTTGTTACTCCCAGTTCAGAACATCTCATGAAACCTGAGTAATTCACAAAAGGCCTTCTTCACATTGTAGAAGGTAACTGTAGAGAAATGTCACAACAACTTTACAAAACATAAGATAGAAATAATTCTCAAACAGCCCACTGGTTTAAGAAAATCTCGAGATTAAATTGGATGAGGGTTGGTTGAGAATTCCTTCTCCGGTATACATTTATCTCATGTGTGAAGCCTATGGTTTCAAAGTGCTATGTCACTGGAAGGGTGTCCTGTTTCCAACATGGGAAAGCCACGTCACTGGAAGGGTGTACTGTCTCCAACATGGGAAAGCCAGTGTTCTCCTTTGTAGATATACAAACGCCACTGAAGGTTTTGAGTCCACATCCAATCTGTACTTCAGCTCAGATATCCTGGGCTACAAAACCATGTGTCCAACTGCTTACTCGCCATCTCTGGAGACATTCCTCAGGCCCCTCAAGTTCAAGAGCCAACTAAGTTCAACATCTTACTTTCTAATTCTGCTTGCTTTTCCATAAACAGTTTGCAACTCAATTATGCAAAGATTAGCCTGATGTTCTCTCACTTCATTTCTCCCACCTCAGTGATTCTTAGCCTGGGGTGATTTTGCTTCCAGTGGTATTTGGCAATATCCGGAGACATGTTCAGTTGTCACAACCAGGAGAAGGGATGCTACTGGCATCTAATGGGTAGAGACTAGGAATGTAATTAAGTACCTTACAATGCATAGGACAGTTCCTCCTGCCTCCAGTGAAGATTATGTAGTTCAAAATGTCAACAGTGCCAACAGTGCTGAGATAGATATATTTTGCCCTACTCCATGTCCTGTAGTTCTACCACCTCTGTAACTTTCAAATCTTCTGTCCCAGCAGCCCATTCCCAATGCCATGTTACAGTCCTTCATCACATCTCCCATGGAATACAAGAGGATCCTAACCCATTTTCTTGCCACCCAATCCTATTGTTCCTTTGGAAGGACATGTCCTCCCCCATCTTGCAAGCTCTCTCTCATCTTTAAGGTTTCCAAATATTAACCTTCCTGTGTGACCTGCTCTCCCTCCTTCCCCTCTAGTCTCAGTTGGAGACCCTGTCCATAGACACACCATCACTTGTTTCCCAAACTAGACCCAAGTGACTTGTGAGAAGGAATCTTTATATTCAACCTCCATGAGTAATAAACAGCACATTTGGTAATTTAAGAATGTACTCTCTCACTGGCCCTTCTTGTGATCAGAACTAGAAGATAAGGCTGGGCTGGGTTGGGTAGGAC
The DNA here is from genome assembly GCA_003697995.1 of Taxidea taxus jeffersonii. Taxonomy (NCBI): domain Eukaryota; kingdom Metazoa; phylum Chordata; class Mammalia; order Carnivora; family Mustelidae; genus Taxidea; species Taxidea taxus. The sequence continues at coordinate 29,194 of ML112320.1, forward strand.
ATAGGGCAGATACTGTGGTCATAGTGGCCTGCTGTTGAGTTGGTCAATGTGCCTAGTTACAGAATTTGGCTGTTGGCCTCATTATTGCTCTACAAAGCCCCTGGAGCTAACCTGCTCTGATGGTGCGTTTGCTGTTTCACTGTGAGGTACTCTAGTGTCTCAGGGACTTAATTTCTTCAGGTTTCAAGAACTATTAATATGGAGAAAGAAAATGGAAAAGGCCAGACTATTACAGAGAGAAGAGGTCAAGGTCCAGTAGAAAGTCCCAAGCAGTATATCGGCTTTGGCATTATTTTGAATCATATGGAAGACTAGTGAAAGTGCTTATTTAGAAGTTCAGGGGCGCCTGGGTGGCTCACTCAGTTGTGTGTCCAACTATGGATTTTGGCTCAGGTTGTGATCTCAGGTCCAGAGATCAAGCCCCACATTGGGCTCTGTACTCAGCATGGAGTCTGCTGGTCCCACTCCTCCTTCTCCTCCCCCTACTCATGATCTGCACACATGCTCAGTCTCTCAAATAAATAAATACATAAAATCTTCTTTAAAAAAGTTCAGGTATTTTCCCTTGTAACATTTTCAAGGCCACTGATGAAGCCAGCATTCCTTCCCTCCCAGTCTTGCTCTCTGTAGGGAGGAGGACAACCTTTTCGTACAGGTACTTTCTTGCATTTCATAATTAACAAATTAAGAAACCCTAGAGGGGTCTTCTCTCACTCCTCTCCATAATATATGTGTACACATGTGTGCAGCATTATTTGTGACAGCAAAAAATTGCTTACAACCTATACATCTTTCAGTAGTCAACAAATCACAGTGCATCCATAACTGGTATTTCAGATATGCATTAATATGCAGCCATCAATGTAAATGTCAATATGAATTCAACACCGAGAGATATGCATGATGTACTAGTTAATAAAAAAAGAAAGGATAAGGAAACCATATGTACGCTATCTAATTGTTAAGGCACACTTGAGTGGATGTGTGTACATGTGTCCATACACAGAAGGTCTGATGATATATGAAAGCTCCGGGTGATGGAGTCATGGGTGATTTATTTTTCTGCCTATGCTTTCTACTTTCTCCAGAGTATTTCCAAAGTAGCATTTGTTTCTTTCCCCTGCTAATAAAAGGAATATATTCCCCCTAATTTTCCATCTTACATAGGTATCATTTAATAGTCACATAAATAAGAAACCTTCCAATAACTGAAAGGCTCATTCTGTCCCCTGCTTCATATCTTACCTCAAATGATACCCTTTCAGGGGATCTCTTGAACCACCTGACTGAAAACTGCACCCTCCCCACCTCCCTACTCTATTTTTGGCCATCATCTACACCACCATGCGCCGTATGTTTTACTTCCTTGACTACTGAGTGCATTTCTCTACTAGCACATTAGCTCTCTGAGGACAGGAGGGGGTTTCATTTTGTTCACTGCTGGAGCCCCAGAGCCTAGAACAATGCCCAATACACAGAAGGTACTATGTATTTGCTAAAATAATGAATGAAAACACATTTGTTTTAAAAAAAAGAGGTTTTGCCTTTATTAATAAGAAACAAGTGATATTCAGCTTAAAATAACATTTTTTAAAATGTCATATCTTTTAATGTATTGTTAGCCCTTTATTGCAGGGACCACTTCAAGCTGATGAAAGCTGTGAAGACTCCTCATCTTGCTCCTCGCCCGCTCCCAACCTTCCCCTCCCCTCCCCACACACATAAAATCCAGTACAATTTCAGGAGGTTCTGAGACTTCCTTTAGGTCTCTCTATAAACTTCTTAAAAAGTGTCCACGGACCCCAGGATTAGAGTATCTGATTTAAAGTGTCACCTGGCTTAGAATCATGATTTCTTCCCCTATTCTAATGATACAAAGAATATTTGTGACTCAAACATGTCTTTCCCCACTCCCACTAGCCAGTTAAACATTAACGGGATCCCTTCTTCAAAGGACTCACTGCTTAGCAAGGGGTAAGTTCAGCATTTGCAGTTGAGGAGATGATAAACATCCAGATGAAAGCTGAAAAATCTAGTTAATAATCCAGAGATTTCTGAAAGTACAGTTGTTAATAGAGTGTTGCTCAAATATCTGGTGAGGTGGATTTTTCACTTGTCGGCTGAAGTCTTGTGTCACAATCTCAGGCGGAGAGAGAAAAACAGGATCTATTCCACATAGAAGATGCTTTTTGAATTTTATTGTTTAAAGAACAAAATAGAAGGGAATATGCACATCCACCAAAGTGAAGTTTTCCATTAAATAGAAGAGAAATCAAATACTTTGTAACCAAGACCATCCAGCTAAAACCAGCATATTAGATCAGTAAAACGACAACAGCGATTTGACTTTGTGTTTTATTTCAGTGGGCACCCTTCGTTCATTGTCTGTAGGAAATCTAGGCTAGATCTCGATGGGCAACAGTCACAGTTATTAAGCAAGGAAATACGCCACCACTTCCGTGCCCTCCTTTATTTCTTTATGTCTTCAGTCTCATCTGGCTCTTTCTCTTGATGCTCTCTTTCCCACCTCATTTCTTTTAACTCTTGTCTGTACTTCCGTTCAATGAACCGCTTCTGATGGGCCATCTGGGGAAAGTTATCTGACACGAGGAGATACATTTTATACTCAATAAAGGGTAGCCTCTGGTGCAAAGAAGGACGCAGACTAAACACACACACACTCACGGGAAACAAAGCTGTGCGTTCCTAGGCAAGAGGCAAACAAATGGCTCGGTCTCCTCCCTCGGCTTTTGTCATTCAGAACCCACTGGCAGTCGGCACCTGCACCCTGACGCTAGACTGCGATACCTGATGTGCACTTGAGTATAAAAGGCACCAAAACATACAGGAATGTTAAGACAGATGCGTGGTTTCAGGATGGTTCCAGGTAGGTAAGTGTTTTAACACGGTTCCCCTAGTAAGAAGTGACTGTCAGGGAGAGATTACAGAATGCAGTCGAGTGGACGTGTGTACTTTTGCAAAGCTCAAACCAAAAGCTCCAAACAAATAATGGTATTATCACACTGTTAGTTACCAAGAATTAAAATTCCTGAAAAGAGGAAAAAGGTCTGATGGACAGAAGGCATTAAGTCATTATTTCTGATCATCCTATTTTTATGGTTTACCATGAAATACCCAATGCTTCATCAGCAACAGCAACGCAGGTAGAGCATTTTTATTTGGTTAAAGGAAACGTATCACTCAATGGTATAGCTTGAGCTATATTTAGGTTGATATTTGACCCTGTTGGTTAAGATCTCAAACCAAGACCCTGATCTTGGTTAAGATCTCAAAATTGTTATGACTCCGTTGTCATTTGTGGCATATAACAAGTACAGAGACAGAGTAAGAAACCAAGGATGGAACGATAGTAAAAGTCACTTTATACACTTAGTCAGCGAATACATACTTCAACAGCAAACCTCACGAAGGGAGGCATGCATGAACGAGAGCCACCCAAGTTACCTGGTAACACAGAGGGAAAAGGACATTTTTCTCCCTAACCGGGTAAGGGATTGTTATATTCAAAAGTTCCTGCTTTGGGGCGCCTGAGTGGCTCAGTTGGTTTAGCGACTGCCTTTGGGTCAGGTCATGATCCCGGAGTCCCAGGATCGAGTCCCGCTTCGGGCTCCCAGCTCCATGGGGAGTCTACTTCTCCCTCTGACTTTCTCTCTCATGCTCTGTCTCTCAAATAAATAAATAAAATATTAAAAAAAAAAAAAGTTCCTGCTTTGTATTTACAAATAGGAAGATTCAGAGATGTGAGAGAGGTTGGCATGTTTCGGGAAGAGCACGTTTGTTAAGAATGAAACATAATAAAAGTGGATATAAATATATAGCAAATTCCTAAATCACCCCCCCTTCTTATATAGTGTCCCATCCTCCCCCCCCAGGTGAGAGAAGGGACAGGTAGGAAAAGCATCTGAGGCGGGTGGTGAATCAGCAAAAACCCTGTATATCTGAGTCACTGACTGATTTTAAACAGAAGAGATACATAGTGACATCTGTATTTTAGAAATGAAACAGGACAAAATCCTGTTCCCTAAATGACAGCAAGTTGACCTTATGTATTGTATAAAACACAGGTTTCAAGTATTCTAAGTACTTTTTAAAAAATAAATCAAAATCCAAAAAAGTTAGCTGTAAAGCAAGTTTCTACAAAATAAACCCTACTTCCTCAGTAAATTCTACTCTAAAACCTAGTTTGCATTAAAAAAAAAAAAACACCCCCACTCAGATCTGACCACTGATAAACTTTTAGAATGTATCCTCATAGTTTCCCATGAAGTTATGCCACACACATACATACACAGTGTAAATGTGTATATATTACTTGGACATTTGAATATTTAATCATTCCTGCACCCACCCTCACTTTGGGAGACAACAGCACAGGTACCTCTTTATGGGTACTTTATAAAACATTCTAGTCTCAGTATTTCCCTGCACCACTAGTCCTCAAAAATACTGCTATAATGATTGCAACATATTACAGCATTTGGATAAAGCAAGAATTGGTCAACCACTGCCCACCACCTATTTGTGTACATACGATTTCCTGGAACACAGACACATCCACTCATCTGCATACTATTCATTCCTGCCCGGTACAGTGGCAGATTCGAGTAACTGTGACAGACTGTGCAGCTTGCAAAGCCTAACATATTTACTATCTGGTCCTTTACAGAAAACATTTGCCAACCCCTGGGCTACAGTATCATTTATTTAAGCATTTCCCTACTGTTAATCATGCAGTTTGATTTACTTATGTGTTTTCTGGCTATTATATATCAAGCTGTCACTATTATCATGGCATGTGAACTTGAGCTCATAACTCCAGTTGTTTCCTTAAGTTTGGTTCCTAGAAATGAAGTCTCCAGATCAAAGAGTAAGGACTTCTTTAAGGACTGGATGCAGGCACACTGCCTTCCAGCAGCTGAAATGATTCACTCTCACCACTAGGTATGTGGAGGTCAGTCTCCCAACAGGCCCTCTCTCCAGGACTGTTTTATCGTTAAAAAACAAACAAAAAAGCTTTGGATCCAAAGAGAACCTTCAGCAATTTTACAGGTAGAAAATGGAATCTCACTTTTATTTCAATATGTGATTGTGCATTTATAAATAATGAGTGAAAAAATTCCCTAACAGAGCTAACTTAAAACTTTCAGTGAAGATTCCATGGCCACAGGAACCTAGAAATACTAGCTACCGCCCCCAACTTGTCCTCCCTCCCTCCACCCCAGGAAGCTACCGTCTGCTGATTTCCTTTTGGCTCCTGCCCTCCTGCCTTCCCTGGAATCTCCCACAGCTGAGCATCCTGGGCCTCCTGACTTTTAGCTTCCCGCACTTTGCTCTGTCCCACATTTAGCTGGTACTTGGAGCATAATGGAACTGCACTGTGATGTTCTGCTCACAGACTCTGCTGCATAGCACAGCCCATCTCAGAAGAAAAATTTTTTTGCTAAGTCTTCAACTTACAAGACACTATGTAGTTCCCTACATGGCCAATTATGTAATTGAAGTGTTTTCCACCCAGCCATCCTGCTCTTGGGAATCTATCCCACAGAACCAAAAGGACCAACATATAGACATTTATTGTCAACAGTGATTAAAAAATAACAAAAACAAAAACAGAAAGAATGTCCACCAAAACTAAAAAAGCTGAATAGAATACGGCAAATCCACAGCATGAAATACTATGCAGCCATTAAGAATGAATGAACTGGGGGCCGCCCATGATATATTGTTGAGCAACAATAAAAAGATGCAGAAAAGGACGTAAATATCTCATATTCATGAAACAACAGCCAGAAACTAAAAAGAAAAAACCTTCACTTGTGTAAGATTTTAGAAGTGTAGAGAAACATGTAGAGAAGATTCACTGGGTTCTTCACATGGGCTACCTGAGCTGAGTGGGACTCCAAGCAAAAAAGGAAAATGAAACTCAAGAAGCATTCAGGAATACTTTTCAAAAAAAATTATTAGCCCATTTTATACATATCTTACATTCTACTACACTCTAGGTGGTGAGTAATTATGAAGAAAAAAAGGATCACATTTTATCAGTACTTACCATTTTTATATTTTCCCATTTTCTTTCCATAAAACACACATTATGAACATATAATTATAGAAAAAGGGATAGGCTTACATTTCTCCAGTGCATCCATTGCTGCTCCCATTTCCGCTTGCTGAATACTATCAAATAAAATAAAGGTGCAGTTTAAAGATTTTTTTTCACCAGCACAAGCTATGGCCACACATTATTCAGGTCGATTTTCATGTCTGGTGCATAAAATTTAGCTGATTACTTCTGTCACGTACTGAATCGCACAAGGTAGGAATGTACACAAGGCCATACAGAAACATCATTTATTTGCACAAAGACTATTTATGTTATTTGTTCCACATTTTTAATGGTATAATAAAATGCCTTCCATTTATATTAGGTCTGAAGTATTTCTTACTTAAGTTCGAACATCTTTAGCATAAAGTTGAAAGAAGAAAAGAGTAAAAAAAAAACACGTATAGACAGACTTCCAATCACTTCTCAGTTTAAGATACAAATTAGAGGGTTCAAAGAAACAGGCTAATATGCATATTTCTTTTCACCTGAGAGAGGATGTTAGTTAGCATTTCCAACAAAGCTCAAGTGAGTGGCAGTAAGAAATCAAATGTCTAATGGCTGTGTCACACATGTGTCCTGTAAAATGCTTGCAGCCACGCTCAGTACCCTGTTGGGTAACTGACACTGGATGGCACTTACCTGCGTACCAGGCAATGTGGTTTTCTCAAGGCAGCCAAAGCCCCTTATACAAAGGCATTCCCGCTGTCCAAGGCAAGGTGGGGACATTAATCCTAGGATTTACTTTGCTACCACCCTTGAACATTCTGTACTCTGAGTTTAAAAAGACAGACTACACAGTTTGGAAATACCAAGCAGGGACTTCTCCGACACACAGGATGTTCATTCAAAGAAATTAAAAGGCTCTCCTCTCATACCTTGGTCCTTTCCCACATCCTATTCTCTCTCCCTTGAAGTACACCGCCACCGTGTAGGTTCTAGCATGGGAGGGTCCTACCGTCTGCAGAGTCCTGAAAGGAAAAAAAGGGACATTAATTATGGTAAGGTGTTATTTCATTCTCATTGCTAACATTTAACTCTAAGAAAAGCCACGTACTTATCACCTAAGACAGAAAAAGAAAAATAAGAAAAATAAGAGTAAGTTTATTTGCTATGCTCTACAAATCTGTACAGAGCTTTTAAAGTAGGAAATTTTAAAAATTCTACACTGGGTTTTTATATATCTTTTCCCATTCCCAAAGTATTATAAATAGCATCTGAAGGCTAGCAGTGAAGTGTAAAATGTCTTAAACAATTTCAAAGTGCATGTATTTCAAGTATCCTAAGACTAACAAACTTTCAGCAGTGAAAAGTTAACCATCTCAGCTTGTTCATTGTTCTTCAGAGCTAATCACAACCAAAAATGTTAACTATTTGGGGCAATACATCTCAAGCCACATCTGGTTTCATCCTTCATGAATTCTTTCCAATGGCTAGCATCTTATCTAAAAGATCAGAAAACGTATTTAATTCCTGAAACATCTGAGATCATTTCAAAGGTACGCTTTAACTCTGAGTACACAACACAACTGCCAAAAAACAAAACTCCAGGTAGTCTGGATTTTAATGACATGGTGCAGATTTCTAATGCAGTAAAACTGATAACTTTATGGAAAAGGGAAATTAAAAGTAGCCAACAAAGATAATGGAACACACACAGTAATCTTGAAAAAGAAAAATGCAAAACAACCCTATCATCTTGATAAAAAACAACAAGCTCATCATGTACTTGCATTTGGGGGATTTATGAGAAGGGAGCAGAGTCATTTCCTTTGTGTTTTGTACACTCCGTGGGATGAAAGCACACAATGGCCACTTTAAGGTAGCACTAATGACAGTAAGCATGCCTTTGCTATGAGAAGTTTATCATCCTCATTTTATTTACTGGACCTTAATTATCACTTTGATGAGGAAATACTTTGAGCCTTTCATGTAATAAGTTCCGATGGTCATTATGCTTATTAGGTACATATTAAAGTCTTATTTCTAAACATTCGGGGATTTCTCCTAATAAGTAAAGGAAACATTGTTTTGCAGTGACAGCTTCTTGGGACAATTTATAGTAGCTTGCTGTGGGGTGACTCAAACTTCTCTTGGCCTCAGTTCCTTTAGCAAAAAAGCCTATAACGTGTTGGGACTATTAAACAAACACATAAAAAAGGATTTAAAATTCCCAGCTGCCACTCTGGTGTTTTTCCTTTCGAAGTTTGAGAAAGTCCACAGAGAAGGGCTTTTCTTCCATATGGAACACTGGCACAAATGTGTGTGCGTGCCCCCACGTGTGTGCAGAGACAAGGGGTAAACCAGCATTCAAACCGGATTTTTAAACA
>ML112321.1:13275-28841 GCA_003697995.1 Taxidea taxus jeffersonii
AAACCGTGTGTTATTGCCATCAAAATCGTCACCATGTCAAGCATCATGCCTGATAAAGAACACACGCTTAAGAGAGATGTCAGCAGTCATTATAAAGGCATTTGGGCCTGTGGCAGTTATCTGGAAGGACACTAGGAAATTCTTTGACACTGTCCCTTTGCTTACCTGTCACTAATCACAGATACCGATTTTGGAACTGAGGTTCCGATGACCAGCATTTTAACCCATATCATCACAAACAAGTCTGTAGAGATGGAACACGGTGTATGAGTGCAGCTTCCTTATTTAGTGACATTTTTCATTCTTCTCAAAACAGGGGTCAGTGAACTATATATTCAGTGGGCCAAATCCACCCCATTACCATCCCTCCCATAGGCTAAGAACAGGTTTTACAATTTTAAACAATTGGGGGAAAGCAAATCAAAAGAATAACATTTGTGCCATGTGAAAATTATATGGAATTCAAAGTTCATTTTTCATTTTACCCTATAGTTTTTCATTTTACCGCTAAAAAGATTTTTGTGAAAATTTATTTTCACAAATATTATTATTTTTTTATTATTTTTTTTCTTAAATAAAAATAAGAAAAAAATAAAAATTTCTTAATAAGAAATTATTTTTTTCTTATTCTAGAAGTACTTACATCATTTTCTTGATTTTTGCCTGTTGGTGTGCAAAGCCTAAAATTGATACTATTTGGCCCTTTACGCAGACGGTTTGCTGACCACTGTCTTAAAGCACTCATTCTGCTCTGAAGTCCAAAGGACTCAAAGGTCTTGCTCAACTGGAACGCTGCCAAGCCACCCAGAGACTTCATTTGTGCTGAGACTCTACAGGAGAGATGTTCTATATACAGAGAAGACTAAGGCTTGGGAGTTGAGAGATCAGATGGGACCATTTAGGACTCAATCAGGACAGGAATGCTCTCCCCCCACCGCCATAAAAAAAGAAAAAAAAGGAAATGTGGCAGAGAGGAGAAGTGAGAAGAAAACAGCTAGCAGTGGAAGAAACCAGTTCGTCAGTCCCCTTGGAGATGTGACCCAGATGCAAGGAGGTGGCGTGTGGGGCTCGCTGCCCTGCTTGAGCAGTCTGGGCACCAGACCCAACACCATTCACTCGATTGCTCTCCTCCATTACTGAGCAATGGGTGTAAAAGGAGCAACAGGGGGCTCTGATGCCCCCTCCAGGCAGACCACACAGCACTTGGCACCCCCTAATGCCCCACTGGAGTTTTCTCCTGCACCACTCTCAGCCCTCCTTGCCCCTCCTCCACTCAGCAGCTCATCTTCCCCTCTCCCGGCAGGTTGCTCCCAGACTGAGAACTGTGGGTCCCCTCCGCTTCGCCTTCCTTCCAGGCCTTTGGTTCCTCTCATCTCCTGTGCGATTTAGTTCTGTCCAGACCATCTCGCATCCCAGCACTCACACCCTGACTCTTCCTTGAGGTCTGCCAGCAAGTGCCCTCCTGGCGGGGGAAGGAGGGGATGAGGGCAGTGATGGGGTCAGAAATGACCCCTGAGCTCTCCTGGCCCATGGAACACTGGGGACCGTGGCAGTGCCCTGAGCATCCCCCCCCCGCAGTCTGGAAGTATGGGCAAGTACTTCTGTCTCAGTATGGATTTCGCACACAAGGGAAGACAGATGTGGCTGAGGAAAAGTGGGGCCAGACCCACGCCAGACGGGAGAGATCAAACCAAGAGGCATAATATTCCTGGCACCGGCCAAGACCCAGGGCAAAACTGAAAAGGTGCCCCATTGAGCCAGGTCAGACAAAGGACAGACTTGCTGTGGTTCCGGGGGATGCTCACCCCGAGGCCATCCAGTCGTTATCAGAGCTTTACCTCGCCTGCAGCCTACATTTGCTAGGCACAGTGTGCAACACTGCAACACCACTGAAGCTACTGAACACAGCTCTGCAAAGGCCGATGGGCCCAGGAGACCTGAAGGGGAAGGTGGCACACGGGTCACCCAAGCTTGGCAGCTACGGACCAGCACAAAGGCCCCCCGAACAGTCCTTTGATTAGGGAGGAACGAACTCCTGGGGGGACCCGCAAGGGCCACGAGCCACCAGTGGAACCAAGGACAGAATGTCACTGAAGACTTTCCAACAAGTGCCCTTTCCTGGGAATAGGCTATTGTAAGAAAATGAAAGCTTATTTTGCCACCAACTCCTTTAAGCAGAAATGAAGTCTTAGCGAGTAAAATAACCCTGATTAGCACAGCACTGTGGAGAAGCCTCGAGGGTCTGATTTCACGGCCCCTCTGGACTTTCTCTTCAGGCAGTTGTTAAGCGTTCACAAGAAAAATCCCTTCTCTTTATGAGGCTTCTTCAGCCACATCACTTTGTGAAACAATTTTTAAAAGACGAAACACAATAACCACCCCCCCATGCTTGTACTGCTCTTATCTGTGATGCCTCTTGCAAGTTCCAGCTAATCTTTAATATGCTTAATTTCTCCCCACCCCCAAACCTCAACCATTAAATTAAAAATAATAATAATAATAATAAAGACGGGGGGGGGAGCGGAAACAGACATCCCTTGTGTTACTCAGCAAGAGCGTGTGATTTGTAAGATTCTAAAAAATCCTTCCAGCCCTGCTTATTTTGACAAAACTACTTAACACTTCAAGCAATGAACTACAGGGCATAAAAGTATAATCTGCAGAGAAAACCTTAATCCTCTACAGTAACCTATTTGAATCTCCTCAAACACATTTCGGTGTGTAGGCCTGGAGAATTAAGTCAATTGTTTGATCTGAGAAGAAAGGCAATTAGGGCTCTTTCTTGATCTTTCTGGTTGAATTCTAATCAGGGGCAGCCACTGTTCTCAACAGCTCCATTTGAAACCCCTATTATTATAATAATAGAGGTGAGCATTAGCACTGCTACAGTTAAGGGTCTTGCTGCATTTTCATTATGAGTTGTTTTATCTAGGAGTTTTCTATTGTGATGGGCTAGTATTCAGCATACAAATGATTAGCTAGCTGTGTTTTTTGAACTTCATTCAAAGCCTCTTCCTTAACCAAATAGTTCAGCAGGAATGAGGGCAAACTTCGAGAAGCGGGACAGCTGTGTTCATCCACCGATGCATTACTGGCAGAGATCTGACGGGGGTCTCTTCAAAGGGATGTCTGTGGGGCCTCTGACAGTGGAGGACGGAGATGCAGAATCTAGTTGGGGTGGTCTTGAGGTAAAACTGGGGCTTCTGCCCTCATTTGCTTACAGCAGCTCCCCAATTCCCAAACAGGAGATGCAACCTAGTTGGAGGCGCCAGCCGGAGCTGTTTACATAGTGCAATTACATGAAATTGGGTAGGGTCATTAGTCCGTAGCAAGGGATATTGGAGAGGGAGATGCTGCTGGAGATTACAAAGTCAGGTGACTACAGCCTGCCCCAAGCCACCCCTTTGGTGGTGTCACTGATGACCATGCCTCTCCTCGGGCTTCCATAGCTGCAGCTCATCACCTAGAATAAAACTCCTGGAGCTATTATTTTGTCTTGTTCATGTATATGAGCTTCTGCCTTGGAGAGGAGTGAAAGCAGCAGCTCCAGGAAGACAAGAGGGGACAAGCTAGCTCCCTTGCTTCCTGCAGGGTCCCCCTGGGCTCGTGCTGTCCTGTTCTAGCCTCCGGCTCCTGACCAAGTCCAAGTGTAGGTCCAGAGAGGGAACAGATGCCATCTCCAATGGGTCGTTTTCTCTGCCTTGGCCTCAGAGTTCCTGTAAGATGGTGCTTGGAGCAAGCCAGAGTTTTGCTTTAGGCTAGCTGAGGCTTGTGGGAGAAGGGCAAGGAGGAGTTTGGTTATTTTTATTGCATTGATGGTGACAGAGAGCCCATGGTTCAAAGGTAATTAGCGACAGTCCCACCAGCCAGGAGCTGGTGGTCTAGCAGGGCAAGATGGGTGAGTTGAGATTAGAACAAGATGGCATGACAAAGGTGATTCAGGAAGGAGCCCAAGGATGTACACTTAAATTTAAGGTCCCAGGAAAGGCTTGCAGGAGCTAGTTCCTGAGCTGATGCCCAAAAAGTAAGTGAGATAATCAGCAAGGAGGTGGCCTATTTCAGGCAGTGCAAAATCCTGGAGGGGAATGTAAAATGTGTTTAAACATCTGCAACCTTTTCAGTCAGGATGGAGTCAGGGGTGGGGGGAGGCAGCAGAGCGCCAATGTCTGATCGTGAGGGAATTTAACAGCCTTTATTTTTATCTTAGAGGCAATGGGGAATCCGTGAAATATTTTAACCAGGATAGTAACATGAAGAGATTAATCCTTTAGAAAGAGAAGAGAATGTCTTTATTTGCCATTGCTCTATAACAAACGATCACAAAGGTAGCTGCCTAAAAAACACCCCTTGCCTAGCCAAAGTGACACATAAAATTAACCACCATCACCAACCTATTACCCCTAAAGAATCTGAGAACCAGCACCGTTGAAATCGTTATTCCTGGGGGAAAGGCTAAAATTACCATATTTGCCACAAATTTTTAACCTAAACCTAAAATCAAGCCTTTAGGTGTAATATGGAGAATAAAGGGAAAAGGAAAACAATACCACAAGAAAGCAATGCATCATATCCAGAATGTGTGACATTCTCTGGAACAGCTGGCTGGGCTTCTTCAACAAGTTATGAAAAGAGGAATGGAGGAATGTTCTAGAGTAAAAGTGACCTAAGAAACATAAAAACCAAAGGCAATGTATGGACTCTGCTTGAATCATTACTTGGACAAACCAGCTGTATATTTGAATACGGACTGGTTATTAGGAGTTATTAAGGAGTTTTGGATGATTTTGTTGTCACAGTGGTTGAAAAATAGAACAATTATATTTGACCTGAAAAATGACTTTTTGGCATGGGGAAGAGTCAACAGTCACGGTGGCCGACTTCATCTCCCATGATCAAATTGAGGTTCCACCTCCTGTGACTCCCATCCCTCCTCCAGAAGAAATGAGTCACTCCCTCTCTCGAATCCTCTGATACCTTACACACATGGGTATACGTGTTTCCTTTTCTAAATAGTGTACTCCTTGAAGACAAGGACTCTGGCTTTAATCTTCTATGCCTAGGATATCGCAGATGCTGCAAACACTAATAAATCCTGAATGAGCGTTCCCCAAACCCCTAAGTCAAAGGTAAGAATTTACTCTATTTCATGGTTGCTCCATTTTAACACCATAAAATAGAAGAGTAGGGCATTTCTGAACCATAAAGAAACCTATCAAAATTAAATAAGGAATATGTCCACACTGGTCCAGTGTAGTATCCAGCAATAGGCCAGTGAATGTCTTTTTGATGTGGTTGGTCTGGCAAATATTGGATTTGGGTTGTTCAGTGCCTGCCTTAGAAACAGCTGTGTCAGTTGAGGTGATGCTGGCTGCTGTAGCAGATAAGTCCCCAGATCTCAGCAGCTTAACATGTTGCTGCTTCTCACTTACATGAAGTCCAAGCAGAAGTCCCCTATCAAGGGAGGGCCAGTGGTAGGGTGGGGGTAAAGGCTCTGTTCCATGCAGCCATTCACATTCTCACATCTAGTTAGTAGAGGAGCTCTTGACATCTGAGGGGTGGGAACCAGCCACTCAACCTCACGTGAATCAAAGAAGCTGGAATGTGGTCCCCAGTGAGGCAGGAACTTCCCAACAACAATTCTACAAGAACAAAAATCTTTGGTGGCTGGTTACGTTTATCTCTTCCACAGGTTTTTCTCTTAAATGTTCTGACATTTATACAAAAGAAGTATGCTTATTTCATCCCTCATAAAATAGAAGAAGTGATAAGGGTCCAGTGAAGAACTTGGGGCTAGTAGCTATAGGGAACTTGGCTGCAACGCTTTAGTAAATATGTTGTTACTCCCAGTTCAGAACATCTCATGAAACCTGAGTAATTCACAAAAGGCCTTCTTCACATTGTAGAAGGTAACTGTAGAGAAATGTCACAACAACTTTACAAAACATAAGATAGAAATAATTCTCAAACAGCCCACAGGTAAAAGAAAATCTCGAGATTAAATTGGATGAGGGTTGGTTGAGAATTCCTTCTCCAGTATACATTTATCTCATGTGTGAAGCCTATGGTTTCAAAGTGCTATGTCACTGGAAGGGTGTCCTGTTTCCAACATGGGAAAGCCACGTCACTGGAAGGGTGTCCTGTCTCCAACATGGGAAAGCCAGTGTTCTCCTTTGTAGATATACAAACGCCACTGAAGGTTTTGAGTCCACATCCAATCTGTACTTCAGCTCAGATATCCTGGGCTACAAAACCATGTGTCCAACTGCTTACTCGCCATCTCTGGAGACACTCCTCAGGCCCCTCAAGTTCAAGAGCCAACTAAGTTCAACATCTTACTTTCTAATTCTGCTTGCTTTTCCATAAACAGTTTGCAACTCTATTATGCAAAGATTAGCCTGATGTTCTCTCACTTCATTTCTCCCACCTCAGTGATTCTTAGCCTGGGGTGATTTTGCTTCCAGTGGTATTTGGCAATATCCGGAGACATGTTCAGTTGTCACAACCAGGAGAAGGGATGCTACTGGCATCTAATGGGTAGAGACTAGGAATGTAATTAAATACCTTACAATGCATAGGACAGTTCCTCCTGCCTCCAGTGAAGATTATGTAGTTCAAAATGTCAACAGTGCCAACAGTGCTGAGATAGATATATTTTGCCCTACTCCATGTCCTGTAGTTCTACCACCTCTATAACTTTCAAATCTTCTGTCCCAGCAGCCCATTCCCAATGCCATGTTACAGTCCTTCATCACATCTCCCATGGAATACAAGAGGATCCTAACCCATTTTCTTGCCACCCAATCCTATTGTTCCTTTGGAAGGACATGTCCTCCCCCATCTTGCAAGCTCTCTCATCTTTAAGGTTTCCAAATATTAACCTTCCTGTGTGACCTGCTCTCCCTCCTTCCCCTCTAGTCTCAGTTGGAGACCCTGTCCATAGACACACCATCACTTGTTTCCCAAACTAGACCCAAGTGACTTGTGAGAAGGAATCTTTATATTCAACCTCCATGAGTAATAAACAGCACATTTGGTAATTTAAGAATGTACTCTCTCACTGGCCCTTCTTGTGATCAGAACTAGAAGATAAGGCTGGGCTGGGTTGGGTAGGACATAGGGCGGATACTGTGGTCATAGTGGCCTGCTGTTGAGTTGGTCAATGTGCCTAGTTACAGAATTTGGCTGTTGGCCTCATTATTGCTCTACAAAGCCCCTGGAGCTAACCTGCTCTGATGGTGCGTTTGCTGTTTCACTGTGAGGTACTCTAGTGTCTCAGGGACTTAATTTCTTCAGGTTTCAAGAACTATTAATATGGAGAAAGAAAATGGAAAAGGCCAGACTATTACAGAGAGAAGAGGTCAAGGTCCAGTAGAAAGTCCCAAGCAGTATATCGGCTTTGGCATTATTTTGAATCATATGGAAGACTAGTGAAAGTGCTTATTTAGAAGTTCAGGGGCGCCTGGGTGGCTCACTCAGTTGGGTGTCCAACTATGGATTTTGGCTCAGGTTGTAATCTCAGGTCCAGAGATCAAGCCCCACATTGGGCTCTGTACTCAGCATGGAGTCTGCTGGTCCCACTCCTCCTTCTCCTCCCCCTACTCATGATCTGCACACATGCTCAGTCTCTCAAATAAATAAATACATAAAATCTTCTTTAAAAAAGTTCAGGTATTTTCCCTTGTAACATTTTCAAGGCCACTGATGAAGCCAGCATTCCTTCCCTCCCAGTCTTGCTCTCTGTAGGGAGGAGGACAACCTTTTCGTACAGGTACTTTCTTGCATTTCATAATTAACAAATTAAGAAACCCTAGAGGGGTCTTCTCTCACTCCTCTCCATAATATATGTGTACACATGTGTGCAGCATTATTTGTGACAGCAAAAAATTGCTTACAACCTATACATCTTTCAGTAGTCAACAAATCACAGTGCATCCATAACTGGTATTTCAGATATGCATTAATATGCAGCCATCAATGTAAATGTCAATATGAATTCAACACCGAGAGATATGCATGATGTACTAGTTAATAAAAAAAGAAAGGATAAGGAAACCATATGTACGCTATCTAATTGTTAAGGCACACTTGAGTGGATGTGTGTACATGTGTCCATACACAGAAGGTCTGATGATATACGAAAGCTCCGGGTGATGGAGTCATGGGTGATTTATTTTTCTGCCTATGCTTTCTACTTTCTCCAGAGTATTTCCAA
The DNA here is from genome assembly GCA_003697995.1 of Taxidea taxus jeffersonii. Lineage (NCBI taxonomy): Eukaryota > Metazoa > Chordata > Mammalia > Carnivora > Mustelidae > Taxidea > Taxidea taxus. The sequence goes on from ML112321.1 coordinate 21,488, forward strand.
AGTAGCATCTGTTTCTTTCCCCTGCTAATAAAAGGAATATATTCCCCCTAATTTTCCATCTTACAGAGGTATCATTTAATAGTCACATAAATAAGAAACCTTCCAATAACTGAAGGGCTCATTCTGTCCCCTGCTTCATATCTTACCTCAAATGATACCCTTTCAGGGGATCTCTTGAACCACCTGACTGAAAACTGCACCCTCCCCACCTCCCTACTCTATTTTTGGCCATCATCTACACCACCATGCGCCGTATGTTTTACTTCCTTGACTACTGAGTGCATTTCTCTACTAGCACATTAGCTCTCTGAGGACAGGAGGGGGTTTCATTTTGTTCACTGCTGGAGCCCCAGAGCCTAGAACAATGCCCAATACACAGAAGGTACTATGTATTTGCTAAAATAATGAATGAAAACACATTTGTTTTAAAAAAAAGAGGTTTTGCCTTTATTAATAAGAAACAAGTGATATTCAGCTTAAAATAACATTTTTTAAAATGTCATATCTTTTAATGTATTGTTAGCCCTTTATTGCAGGGACCACTTCAAGCTGATGAAAGCTGTGAAGACTCCTCATCTTGCTCCTCGCCCGCTCCCAACCTTCCCCTCCCCTCCCCACACACATAAAATCCAGTACAATTTCAGGAGGTTCTGAGACTTCCTTTAGGTCTCTCTATAAACTTCTTAAAAAGTGTCCACGGACCCCAGGATTAGAGTATCTGATTTAAAGTGTCACCTGGCTTAGAATCATGATTTCTTCCCCTATTCTAATGATACAAAGAATATTTGTGACTCAAACATGTCTTTCCCCACTCCCACTAGCCAGTTAAACATTAACGGGATCCCTTCTTCAAAGGACTCACTGCTTAGCAAGGGGTAAGTTCAGCATTTGCAGTTGAGGAGATGATAAACATCCAGATGAAAGCTGAAAAATCTAGTTAATAATCCAGAGATTTCTGAAAGTACAGTTGTTAATAGAGTGTTGCTCAAATATCTGGTGAGGTGGATTTTTCACTTGTCGGCTGAAGTCTTGTGTCACAATCTCAGGCGGAGAGAGAAAAACAGGATCTATTCCACATAGAAGATGCTTTTTGAATTTTATTGTTTAAAGAACAAAATAGAAGGGAATATGCACATCCACCAAAGTGAAGTTTTCCATTAAATAGAAGAGAAATCAAATACTTTGTAACCAAGACCATCCAGCTAAAACCAGCATATTAGATCAGTAAAACGACAACAGCGATTTGACTTTGTGTTTTATTTCAGTGGGCACCCTTCGTTCATTGTCTGTAGGAAATCTAGGCTAGATCTCGATGGGCAACAGTCACAGTTATTAAGCAAGGAAATACGCCACCACTTCCGTGCCCTCCTTTATTTCTTTATGTCTTCAGTCTCATCTGGCTCTTTCTCTTGATGCTCTCTTTCCCACCTCATTTCTTTTAACTCTTGTCTGTACTTCCGTTCAATGAACCGCTTCTGATGGGCCATCTGGGGAAAGTTATCTGACACGAGGAGATACATTTTATACTCAATAAAGGGTAGCCTCTGGTGCAAAGAAGGACGCAGACTAAACACACACACACTCACGAGAAACAAAGCTGTGCGTTCCTAGGCAAGAGGCAAACAAATGGCTCGGTCTCCTCCCTCGGCTTTTGTCATTCAGAACCCACTGGCAGTCGGCACCTGCACCCTGACGCTAGACTGCATACCTGATGTGCACTTGAGTATAAAAGGCACCAAAACATACAGGAATGTTAAGACAGATGCGTGGTTTCAGGATGGTTCCAGGTAGGTAAGTGTTTTAACACGGTTCCCCTAGTAAGAAGTGACTGTCAGGGAGAGATTACAGAATGCAGTCGAGTGGACGTGTGTACTTTTGCAAAGCTCAAACCAAAAGCTCCAAACAAATAATGGTATTATCACACTGTTAGTTACCAAGAATTAAAATTCCTGAAAAGAGGAAAAAGGTCTGATGGACAGAAGGCATTAAGTCATTATTTCTGATCATCCTATTTTTATGGTTTACCATGAAATACCCAATGCTTCATCAGCAACAGCAACGCAGGTAGAGCATTTTTATTTGGTTAAAGGAAACGTATCACTCAATGGTATAGCTTGAGCTATATTTAGGTTGATATTTGACCCTGTTGGTTAAGATCTCAAACCAAGACCCTGATCTTGGTTAAGATCTCAAAATTGTTATGACTCCGTTGTCATTTGTGGCATATAACAAGTACAGAGACAGAGTAAGAAACCAAGGATGGAACGATAGTAAAAGTCACTTTATACACTTAGTCAGCGAATACATACTTCAACAGCAAACCTCACGAAGGGAGGCATGCATGAACGAGAGCCACCCAAGTTACCTGGTAACACAGAGGGAAAAGGACATTTTTCTCCCTAACCGGGTAAGGGATTGTTATATTCAAAAGTTCCTGCTTTGGGGCGCCTGAGTGGCTCAGTTGGTTTAGCGACTGCCTTTGGGTCAGGTCATGATCCCGGAGTCCCAGGATCGAGTCCCGCTTCGGGCTCCCAGCTCCATGGGGAGTCTACTTCTCCCTCTGACTTTCTCTCTCATGCTCTGTCTCTCAAATAAATAAATAAAATATTAAAAAAAAAAAAAAGTTCCTGCTTTGTATTTACAAATAGGAAGATTCAGAGATGTGAGAGAGGTTGGCATGTTTCGGGAAGAGCACGTTTGTTAAGAATGAAACATAATAAAAGTGGATATAAATATATAGCAAATTCCTAAATCACCCCCCCTTCTTATATAGTGTCCCATCCTCCCCCCCAGGTGAGAGAAGGGACAGGTAGGAAAAGCATCTGAGGCGGGTGGTGAATCAGCAAAAACCCTGTATATCTGAGTCACTGACTGATTTTAAACAGAAGAGATACATAGTGACATCTGTATTTTAGAAATGAAACAGGACAAAATCCTGTTCCCTAAATGACAGCAAGTTGACCTTATGTATTGTATAAAACACAGGTTTCAAGTATTCTAAGTACTTTTTAAAAAATAAATCAAAATCCAAAAAAGTTAGCTGTAAAGCAAGTTTCTACAAAATAAACCCTACTTCCTCAGTAAATTCTACTCTAAAACCTAGTTTGCATTAAAAAAAAAAAAACACCCCCACTCAGATCTGACCACTGATAAACTTTTAGAATGTATCCTCATAGTTTCCCATGAAGTTATGCCACACACATACATACACAGTGTAAATGTGTATATATTACTTGGACATTTGAATATTTAATCATTCCTGCACCCACCCTCACTTTGGGAGACAACAGCACAGGTACCTCTTTATGGGTACTTTATAAAACATTCTAGTCTCAGTATTTCCCTGCACCACTAGTCCTCAAAAATACTGCTATAATGATTGCAACATATTACAGCATTTGGATAAAGCAAGAATTGGTCAACCACTGCCCACCACCTATTTGTGTACATACGATTTCCTGGAACACAGACACATCCACTCATCTGCATACTATTCATTCCTGCCCGGTACAGTGGCAGATTCGAGTAACTGTGACAGACTGTGCAGCTTGCAAAGCCTAACATATTTACTATCTGGTCCTTTACAGAAAACATTTGCCAACCCCTGGGCTACAGTATCATTTATTTAAGCATTTCCCTACTGTTAATCATGCAGTTTGATTTACTTATGTGTTTTCTGGCTATTATATATCAAGCTGTCACTATTATCATGGCATGTGAACTTGAGCTCATAACTCCAGTTGTTTCCTTAAGTTTGGTTCCTAGAAATGAAGTCTCCAGATCAAAGAGTAAGGACTTCTTTAAGGACTGGATGCAGGCACACTGCCTTCCAGCAGCTGAAATGATTCACTCTCACCACTAGGTATGTGGAGGTCAGTCTCCCAACAGGCCCTCTCTCCAGGACTGTTTTATCGTTAAAAAACAAACAAAAAAGCTTTGGATCCAAAGAGAACCTTCAGCAATTTTACAGGTAGAAAATGGAATCTCACTTTTATTTCAATATGTGATTGTGCATTTATAAATAATGAGTGAAAAAATTCCCTAACAGAGCTAACTTAAAACTTTCAGTGAAGATTCCATGGCCACAGGAACCTAGAAATACTAGCTACCGCCCCCAACTTGTCCTCCCTCCCTCCACCCCAGGAAGCTACCGTCTGCTGATTTCCTTTTGGCTCCTGCCCTCCTGCCTTCCCTGGAATCTCCCACAGCTGAGCATCCTGGGCCTCCTGACTTTTAGCTTCCCGCACTTTGCTCTGTCCCACATTTAGCTGGTACTTGGAGCATAATGGAACTGCACTGTGATGTTCTGCTCACAGACTCTGCTGCATAGCACAGCCCATCTCAGAAGAAAAATTTTTTTGCTAAGTCTTCAACTTACAAGACACTATGTAGTTCCCTACATGGCCAATTATGTAATTGAAGTGTTTTCCACCCAGCCATCCTGCTCTTGGGAATCTATCCCACAGAACCAAAAGGACCAACATATAGACATTTATTGTCAACAGTGATTAAAAAATAACAAAAACAAAAACAGAAAGAATGTCCACCAAAACTAAAAAAGCTGAATAGAATACGGCAAATCCACAGCATGAAATACTATGCAGCCATTAAGAATGAATGAACTGGGGGCCGCCCATGATATATTGTTGAGCAACAATAAAAAGATGCAGAAAAGGACGTAAATATCTCATATTCATGAAACAACAGCCAGAAACTAAAAAGAAAAAACCTTCACTTGTGTAAGATTTTAGAAGTGTAGAGAAACATGTAGAGAAGATTCACTGGGTTCTTCACATGGGCTACCTGAGCTGAGTGGGACTCCAAGCAAAAAAGGAAAATGAAACTCAAGAAGCATTCAGGAATACTTTTCAAAAAAAATTATTAGCCCATTTTATACATATCTTACATTCTACTACACTCTAGGTGGTGAGTAATTATGAAGAAAAAAAGGATCACATTTTATCAGTACTTACCATTTTTATATTTTCCCATTTTCTTTCCATAAAACACACATTATGAACATATAATTATAGAAAAAGGGATAGGCTTACATTTCTCCAGTGCATCCATTGCTGCTCCCATTTCCGCTTGCTGAATACTATCAAATAAAATAAAGGTGCAGTTTAAAGATTTTTTTTCACCAGCACAAGCTATGGCCACACATTATTCAGGTCGATTTTCATGTCTGGTGCATAAAATTTAGCTGATTACTTCTGTCACGTACTGAATCGCACAAGGTAGGAATGTACACAAGGCCATACAGAAACATCATTTATTTGCACAAAGACTATTTATGTTATTTGTTCCACATTTTTAATGGTATAATAAAATGCCTTCCATTTATATTAGGTCTGAAGTATTTCTTACTTAAGTTCGAACATCTTTAGCATAAAGTTGAAAGAAGAAAAGAGTAAAAAAAAAACACGTATAGACAGACTTCCAATCACTTCTCAGTTTAAGATACAAATTAGAGGGTTCAAAGAAACAGGCTAATATGCATATTTCTTTTCACCTGAGAGAGGATGTTAGTTAGCATTTCCAACAAAGCTCAAGTGAGTGGCAGTAAGAAATCAAATGTCTAATGGCTGTGTCACACATGTGTCCTGTAAAATGCTTGCAGCCACGCTCAGTACCCTGTTGGGTAACTGACACTGGATGGCACTTACCTGCGTACCAGGCAATGTGGTTTTCTCAAGGCAGCCAAAGCCCCTTATACAAAGGCATTCCCGCTGTCCAAGGCAAGGTGGGGACATTAATCCTAGGATTTACTTTGCTACCACCCTTGAACATTCTGTACTCTGAGTTTAAAAAGACAGACTACACAGTTTGGAAATACCAAGCAGGGACTTCTCCGACACACAGGATGTTCATTCAAAGAAATTAAAAGGCTCTCCTCTCATACCTTGGTCCTTTCCCACATCCTATTCTCTCTCCCTTGAAGTACACCGCCACCGTGTAGGTTCTAGCATGGGAGGGTCCTACCGTCTGCAGAGTCCTGAAAGGAAAAAAAGGGACATTAATTATGGTAAGGTGTTATTTCATTCTCATTGCTAACATTTAACTCTAAGAAAAGCCACGTACTTATCACCTAAGACAGAAAAAGAAAAATAAGAAAAATAAGAGTAAGTTTATTTGCTATGCTCTACAAATCTGTACAGAGCTTTTAAAGTAGGAAATTTTAAAAATTCTACACTGGGTTTTTATATATCTTTTCCCATTCCCAAAGTATTATAAATAGCATCTGAAGGCTAGCAGTGAAGTGTAAAATGTCTTAAACAATTTCAAAGTGCATGTATTTCAAGTATCCTAAGACTAACAAACTTTCAGCAGTGAAAAGTTAACCATCTCAGCTTGTTCATTGTTCTTCAGAGCTAATCACAACCAAAAATGTTAACTATTTGGGGCAATACATCTCAAGCCACATCTGGTTTCATCCTTCATGAATTCTTTCCAATGGCTAGCATCTTATCTAAAAGATCAGAAAACGTATTTAATTCCTGAAACATCTGAGATCATTTCAAAGGTACGCTTTAACTCTGAGTACACAACACAACTGCCAAAAAACAAAACTCCAGGTAGTCTGGATTTTAATGACATGGTGCAGATTTCTAATGCAGTAAAACTGATAACTTTATGGAAAAGGGAAATTAAAAGTAGCCAACAAAGATAATGGAACACACACAGTAATCTTGAAAAAGAAAAATGCAAAACAACCCTATCATCTTGATAAAAAACAACAAGCTCATCATGTACTTGCATTTGGGGGATTTATGAGAAGGGAGCAGAGTCATTTCCTTTGTGTTTTGTACACTCCGTGGGATGAAAGCACACAATGGCCACTTTAAGGTAGCACTAATGACAGTAAGCATGCCTTTGCTATGAGAAGTTTATCATCCTCATTTTATTTACTGGACCTTAATTATCACTTTGATGAGGAAATACTTTGAGCCTTTCATGTAATAAGTTCCGATGGTCATTATGCTTATTAGGTACATATTAAAGTCTTATTTCTAAACATTCGGGGATTTCTCCTAATAAGTAAAGGAAACATTGTTTTGCAGTGACAGCTTCTTGGGACAATTTATAGTAGCTTGCTGTGGGGTGACTCAAACTTCTCTTGGCCTCAGTTCCTTTAGCAAAAAAGCCTATAACGTGTTGGGACTATTAAACAAACACATAAAAAAGGATTTAAAATTCCCAGCTGCCACTCTGGTGTTTTTCCTTTCGAAGTTTGAGAAAGTCCACAGAGAAGGGCTTTTCTTCCATATGGAACACTGGCACAAATGTGTGTGCGTGCCCCCACGTGTGTGCAGAGACAAGGGGTAAACCAGCATTCAAACCGGATTTTTAAACA
>RCUC01171905.1:0-25064 GCA_003697995.1 Taxidea taxus jeffersonii
TTTTTTTTAGTAGCCAAAATTCCTTTATATGTATGCAGCACATTTTGTTTATCCATTCATCTGTTGATGGACCACAGGGTGGATTCCACATTTTGGCTATTGTGAATAATGCTGCTGTGAACATTGGCATACAGCTATCTGTTTGGGTCCCTGTTTTCAGTTCTTTGGAATATATACGTACTAATGGAAATTGCTAGATCATAAGGTAACTCCATGCTTAATTGTTTGAGGAACCATCATACTGTTTTCCACAGCGGCTGCGCCATTTTCCATTCCCGCCAGCCGTGCACAAGGGTTCCAAATTCTCAGCATCCTTTTCTTCATAATAGCCATCCTGATAGGTGTGAAATTACGTTTCCTTGTTGATAGGATTGCCATTTCCCTGTTGACGATGTCAGTCATCCTTTATGGGTCATTTCTGCATCTTCCTCAGAGAAATGTGTATCCAAGCTTTCTGTATTTAAAACTTTTCAAAATAAAAATGTAAGTTTTCATCACATGCCGTGGAGCCCATGGCTTGAATTAAACTGCCACCTTTTACAGGAAAGCTCCTTTCCTGATATTTCTCACAATCACTCATCTTCATCTCTCAGCAAATTTCAGGCCCAAGTATCATTCGTTCCGTTGGTCAGCAAAGTTCCCTTGAGAGCACTTCTACAAAGCTTCTTTCCAACCTCTGAAGTGACAGGCAAATCCAACTTTGGGCAAAGGTCCAAGAAGTCACACTCCAGGAGGCAGGAGCTAAGGTAAAATCAAGTTGTCATCAGTTGTCAGCTTGTCCTTAGTTCTGGACTAAAAAGACATTGGGGATTTGGGCTTTTTTCTCTGGTTTTACATAGAAAGATCATCTTTTCTCACGCCCTAATCACAGAACAAGGAGTTGGGAAGACAAAGTTTCAAAAGAAGGAGAGAGTATTCCCTCCCCAAGTGGGCAAAGGCATCAATTTTAGTTTACATCCAATCTCAAGTCCTATGAAAGATATCAAAGTTTATAGTAGAACTATTCTCCTCACTGGAGTTTGTAGCTAACCAGATTTCCACTCTGTTGACATGTCTATTGTCTCACATTCTATAGGAATAATGAGCTTCATTCAATAGCCTCTAGTGTTTCCCTGCCCTAGTTGTAAGTTCTTTCTATTCTTTTTCCCCAAGCCCCTGGCTTTCTTCCAGGCACATTCTATATCTATATCGTACTCAGTTGGAGGCAACTCCATGGGCTTGGATCTAGATCTTGGAGAGCAGACCATCAGGGGGCACTGCCCAGGGTTAGAGCCTGGCCTTTGGTCCCTTAATATCATTTTGTTGGTTTTGACCCTGCTGTTGCTGTTGACCTCTCTGAATGTCATTTTCTTTGTATGTCCTAACAAAAGCAATCGTATTACTAAAAATAGCCAAAATACCGACTTTATCTGGCTTAAACAATAAAGGTATTTTACTATATTTCATTTAGGGGTGCCCGGGTGGCTCAGTTGGTTAGGCGACTGCCTTTGGCTCAGATCATGATCCTGGAGTCCCAGGATTGAGTCTCGCATCAGGCTCCCAGCTCCATGGGGAGTCTATTTCTCCCTCTGACCTTCTCCCCTCTCATGCTCTCTCTTACTCTCTCTCTCAAATAAATAAACATGCATATATATATATAATACTAATTATTACTAATACTAATTATTACTAATAATACTTTATTATTAATAATAAACAAATAAATAAACATTCATATATATATATATATATATATATATATATAATTTAACAGGAAGTTTAGAGATTGAGTAGCCTTCAGGCTGATTGATTCAGCCACTCAGTGATGTCATTAAGGACCTAGATTCTTTCCCTTATCACTGTTTCACCAGCCAAGCATCAATTTCATCCTAAAGGCAGTTTCCTTCTAATTGTAAAAAAGCTATCAGCCACAGGCTTCACTGTACCAACCCTACAGAAGGCAGCAAGCTTTCGGGCCATTTGGGTGACGGTGGGTATTCTTCCTTACACCAGTGACACTCATGTGGGTGACATACTCACTCCTGGATCAGGAACAGTATCCAGAGGAGTGCTGAGCTCTAATTGTATTAAACCCAGTTCTGGAACCAAACACTGACAAGAGGGTTGGATTTCTCATAAATGGCCTTGACTATACAGTCCCCAGGAGGGAAAGGAACTGCTGAGTAGGGGATAGGGGAGTAACTGAAAAAAATGCAGAATTTTATTAGGAAGGAGAAAGAGAACAGTGAATACTGAAAAAAACACGTGGTGACCACTGCATTACACATCGGACTTCTTCTTTTTTTTTTTTTTTTTACATCGGACTTCTTTTAAGAAAATGTAAATATATATAACTTCTTGAAGCTTCTAGTTAGGTTATACATAAGAGCATGTAAGTATGAAAATAGTGTGATACGTATTATAATGATTCATAAGTTATATAAATATAAACCTGGCATAGAGCTGTTGCTCAATAGCTGGTAGTTTTTATGATCGTCTGATAATTATCAGCATCTCTTAAAGGTTTTTATTAAAGATTTTACTTATTTATTTGTCACAGAGTATGAGCACAAGCCGGGGGAGTGGCAGGCAGAGGGAGAAGCAGGATCCTTGCTGATCAGGGAGGCCAGTGTAAGACTTGATCCCAGGACCCTGGGATCATGACCTGAGCCAAAGGTAGATGCTTAACCGACTGAGCCACCCAGGCGCCTCATTAACAGCATATCTAAAATTCTTGTAAAACTAAGCTGCTTTAAGACAGAAACTACTAACCTGATCTTTAATTTTCATAATAAAAGGTCAAGATTCCACCTGCTTATCTGGTATGAAACCATATGGTAAATACCCTTTCAGGTAATAATAGATCTCTCCTCCATCCATTTGATCACATATTCATGCTTTCAGGCTCTTAAGACAGCACAGAAAGTGAAGTAGGAGAAACACAGCTAAACTGGAGGTCCTCTGGGCATCCCTGGCACCTGAGGAGCTAGGCTTTCTGACGCAGTGACCGATAGACAGGAGTGTGGCTTAAGGGGGAAAACCAGCCTCTCTGGCACCAAGTCTTCACTACAACTCAGGTAAGACCCAGAACTCCCTGCTGGACTTGGGAGGAGGAAGGTGTTGGCTTGGGGGAACACAGGATATGGCCCTCAGTCATAAAGTGGTGAAGACTTGTGGTCTTACCCTCAAGGGCAACCCCACCCTCAATTAAACAAGGTTTCAGATAAGAATCCACCAGCTGGAGAGAGATTCAATCAAGGGTTAGGAAGCATGAGAGAAACCAAACCCCACCCTGGGCAGGCACCTGTCTGCTCCTGCAACACCACCCCCCCGCCCCCTCAATCCTGGCTGCACTAGAAACAGCAGAACAGCCTCCCGCAGAACTAAGGCCAGAGCACAGGCTCCGTATGAGCCACAGTCCCAAAGAAATGCGCAATGCAGTGAGTTAATACAAAGTGCCTCAATCCACGGAATGAAAGGCTGAAGCCAGCTGGGATGGGCAAGCTTTCCGGTTCCTTCCCCACCCTGCTTCTCATCTCCTCTTGGACATCAGTCCTCTGTCGAGGATCCAGGCAAAAATCCTTGGCAAACTCAATAATATTAACGCATTTGGAATAAAATGTCCGCATCTTGTTAGCATAGCGATGTAAAGCAAATACAGATGGGAACGGTGGCTTTCTGCTCCTGTGGCCGGCCAAAGAGCCCTCTCTCAGCCAACCAGCTCCTAGTGCAGGCACTGGAGTGCCATCTTATGGTTAGGAATAAAAAAGACACTGCTGTCTGAGCTAGGAGAATCCTGGGGAGGGTTCCAAAGTCACGCAGTAGGCACATCTGCCTGCTGTCCCGAAGGAGAAGAGAAGTAAGCACTAAGGTCCATATCTTCTCTCTAAAGCCGAGCCACATCTCAAAAAATCCCACCACGGCTTCTTCACCCAGAGTCCCAGGAACTCCTCTTGTAGGAAAGCTTGGCTATTTTAGAAGACCTTCCTTCTTGTGTACTCAGCAAGGTTGTGTCTGGGGAACGTAATCAGTGATATGACCAAGAATCGAAGGAGTTTTCTTTTTTCCAAATAAAACTTTACCAGTCAAGCTTTGGGGGGTCCCTGAACTTCTTCCGTCCGGACAGATGAGGCCTTCCCTGGGTAATGGCAGGGGCACATGACTGTGGAAACAGGTCTGGCAGGCAGAATCTCAGGGAACTTTCCTGGCTTTACTGGGCTTGCTACATTACAGTATTAGGTCCTTTCAGGTCATCAGAATCACCTTCTCCACAGTCTTGTGGAGCCCTTTGCTCCTTCACAACATGGTCCCAAATCTGTCCTAGGCTCAGGCCTCTCCTTCCCCGTACCAACCAACAGAAGCAGCAGAGGCTGTCGTCTGGAGTGCTGGGGAGCCTGCTGAAGGCTTAGTAAGTGAATATGGGTGACCTGCTCAAAGCTGCACCTGGCGCATAGTAAGAACTAAGAGGGGTTGGCTAGTGTCACTTTTGTTATTAGCATTATACAGAATTTGGTGCTTATCTTCAGAGATCCCGAACTGTGTAATACCCGGATATATAAAAATCTGTACCACCAGCCTCACCATTTGAAATTTTAGCAATTGCTAATAGGAATCAACATTTATTAATGCCAGGCATTTTTTTTTCTGTTGGAATTATCCTCACCCAGGGACATTTATGGCCCCCCATAGGCACCAGTAGTGTCCGGAGTCTTATTTGGTTGTCACAATTAGGGGGAGAAGTGCTACCAGCATTAAGTAGGTTGAGACCAGGATGCTGCTTACATTCCACAATGCACAGGGTTGTAGCCTCCTCTCCAAAACAAAGAATATCCAACCCAAAAGGTCAGTAGTGTCAAGGTTGAGAAGCCTTGCTTTTATCCTTTTACACGTTATCTCCTTTAATGTTCTCAACACTCCTATAAGGTAGGTATTATTATGATCCCATTCTGCAGATGAAGGAACTAAGGTGTAACAAAGTTCTACAACTCATTCAGACTACAGTCCCCAGGCCAAACCTGGCCCCCTGCTTGGTTTTGTAAATAAAGTTTTATTGGAAACATCTTGTTTGTGGTTCTAATAACACAATAAAACATCCAGTAAAGTTTTATTGGAACCATTAGAGCCATCTTGTTCATTTCTATATTATCTATGACTGATTTCGTGCTCTAATAGTGGTGTCGAGAGTTGCAACAGAGACAGTCTGCCCTGTAAAGGCTAAGTATTTACCATTCGGCTCTGTATACAAAGCATTTCCAGCCTCTGCTCCTGAAGAACACACACAACTGGCTAAATAGTTTGAGACACCCATTGCCAACATTTGCCCTTTGTTTACACCCTGGATGAGAAGGTTTACCCCAGGCCTAACTGGAGCATCCTTCTGCCCCTCAGAACCTCTTCAACACAAACAAATTCAGGATAGAGATCAGGAAGCCTCGTTCAACCTAAATTATATGTGTTCTGCCCTTTCTGCCCACAGATAACACAGTCTGGCCGTCAGTAGAACCTGGGCTATGGACCGTGAAAGGCCCTGAACCATTCCAACTTCTTTCTACAGACCTCACCTTCCTGTATCTCAAACAGGTGATGTCCTAGTCACCAAAGCCACCGGGAATTCACATTTATTGAGAACTTGAACCATTTATCAAGCACTCTTATAATGAGGTATGAACCCTTTAAACTTTACAACAACCCACAGGCAAAGTATTATTATTTTCCACACTTTATGGATGGAGACCTTGCCTTTGCAGATTGCCTGACTAGGAAAGCAGTCTGCCTCTATCAAAGAAGATCTTTGTCTTCATCAGTCTGGTTAGCCCATAATATGTCATCTTACTCAACAAACAGATTGAACAAGGCAGGCCCAAGTATTAGCAACAGTACATAAGACACAAGCTCTGACCTCTCAGAACTTAACTACTGTAGGCTATGAGCAGATGATGAAAAAACAATACAATGGGAGTTCTAGGGATAAACCTGATATTGTAGGAGCAAGAAGTGTATCTAACCCAGCATGGACCCCAGCCCTAGGAAAGGAAACCTCAAATGACCCTTGAAGTACAAGCTGGTGGTGAACATATCCCAAGAAAATATGCAGTGGTGGGGAAGAGTCCATATGAGCAAATCCATGACGCCAAGACCACCTAACTAGCCAACAAACTATCTGCCCCAAATCTAACAGTCACCACCCTGTTGGAGATCCTCCAGTGGGTCACCATCACTCCCCACCAGAGTCTCATTCTGGAGACCCCCAGGGGACTCAACCTATAGACATCTGATTTCAACATTGTCCTCTTTGTCTCCTTGACATTGCCCCAGCCGTTCCATCTGTTGGGACCCTCCTACCTTGTCCTTGCTCACCTAGAAAATTCCTTTCTCATCTTTCAAGGTTTAGGTAAAATGCCATCATCTCTGGGACATTTGCCCTGAACCTTGCCAACTCTCAAAAGGCACCTTCCTCCTGGGATCTCATAACACCTTTTGTCTTCCTCTGTGCTTTCCAAACTGTGTTAACCACAGTCTATACAACCACCGTATTTTATATCACGACCCTGCACAAATAAAAGTTTCATAAATACTCTTCTGTCCCCTTGATTTCTGCCTCTATTATTCCCATTAATATGGTCTTATATTCAGAATGCTAAGACTCCCCACGTTGATTGTATTTTCCTTAAAAACCATTGTCAAAAAATAATGGTGATAACTAACATAACATAATAAAAAAAAAGAACTATTGTCATTTTCAATATTCCAACCTTGCAGCCCCACAGCACTTAGCACTATGCCTAGTGGACTTTTAATGCTCCACAATATTTTCTGGAAATTGGGTTGGGCACTCCCAGATAAACTTACACAAGAGAGGGTCTCTCCATTGCCAAAAGGACAGAATAGCCAAGACCTAAGGAATGGCAGCCTCTGTTCCTTCATGCCACATAGTCAGGCTCTCATAACTAACCCTGACCCTATTTATTCAAGAAAGTATTCCATGGAGAAATACCAACATGGATATTTACTGCACCCAAAACTTGACCAGAGACTTAGGAGTACAAGGCCACATTCCCATCACTACCACCCTCTCTGACCACCACAGCATAGATACAGCCCCCGTCCCCTGGACTCTAGACTGAACTTTGTAAGATGGTAGGCAGTAAGGTCCCATCTCAAGAGAAAACTAGAAATTATGCTTTAAATCCTTTTTTAAATATCCATACTGTTTGATTCAGCAGTCCTCCTCTTGTGATTATTCTCTAAAGAAATAATCAGAAGTTTGGCTCCAGGGTTCGTGTTCAAAGATACTCACTGTGGTATCATTTATTAAAGTGGAAGGAAATTAAAATTTCCCACAATAGGGTTTGGAAAATAAATTATGGTACATCTATACCATGGGATATTAGGCAGTTATTTTTTAAAGTGCTTTTTAAGAATGTTTGAAAACATAGGAAACTTTATACTATGTTAGGTGAAGAAGCAAGATAAAAGTTGTATGACCAAAGATGTTTAAGGGAAAATAGTATTCACATCTGTAACTTACTTGGAAAAGTACCACAAAAATAAGGTAGATAAAGGATAGAAGTATGGAGTATGGATGGGTGAACAGAGGGAGGGAGGGAGGGATGGAGGGAGGGATATATTGATGGATATGCGGATGGATGGAGAGATAGATAGGTAGAGGAATGTAAGGAGGAAGGAATTAACAGAACAAAGAAAGGATGGAGAGAGGAAGGAAAGGATAATGTTAAAGCTAATTAAGTGAAATGTTAATGACAGAATCTAATGGTTGGTACATGCATGTCCACTATACAATTCTTTCTAATTTTGGTATGTTTAAAATAGTCTTACAATAAAATGTTAAAAAACTATAGGCAAAGTATAATAACTTTATAATAAATATAATCATATAAGTATGACTGTATTTATATAGACATTGATACAGGTAGGTGTTCATTTAGGTAATATTGAAATAAAATAAATCCAAGTAATAATAGTAGTTATTTCTGGTAGTAGCATTATTGGTGATTTAGACTTTCTTTTTAGTACTCTTTTCTTTATTTCCCATATTTTGAATAGCAAGCCTGTATTACTTTGATAATCGGGGGAGGGGAAGGGGGAAGATATTTAAGAAAAAAAGATCAGTAGAGAAGAATGTACAATGCCCCCTATTCTCTTGTTTGTGACTGAAAAGCTGGGAACATCTCTGAAAATAATAAATTGTAAAGAACAGAAGATCCTACTGAGGCTCCCGTCTGGGCTATGACCCTCACAGGCAGTTAGAGGGAAAGAAAACTGGAACACTTTTCTGGAGCCAAGCCAGGACGAATCTGCAGCTAGAATTTGGGCAGCATGCTAAGGCACTCAGGGCAAGGGAAATAGTTTTCCTGCAGAGTACACTCTGGGAGAAGGTCTGGGAGCTGAGTGGGGTGGCAGTTATGACAGTCCCTAGAGCCTGTTTTGATCATAAACTCTGAGTTGAAGACTATGAGTCAAAATATAAATCTTGTTACCACTCTCTGTTCCTTCCAGACATAGAAAAGCATTTCTGGGAGCATCTCTCATCCTGGAGCAGGAAGAAGGACAGATGGTCCTGTGTGGGAGAGGCCCAGTCCCCACGATCCCAGAGCCCCAGCCCATCTCTGTTCTTGGAGCAGAATCTTCCACCCAAACATGCCAATTTTGAGCCACAACCCAGTTTCTAACGATACTCCATTTTTAAGCCCAAAGTAGGGGCAAGGCACCTTTTTTTAAAAGTTCAAAACCATGCCTAGCGTTTATAGTCACTGATAAATACTAATACCATCAAGGAGATCGGGAATTTTTTACCCTGAAGCCATGCAGATCTTCTGTGAAAAAAAATGATGAGTGAGTATGATGTTTGCCATTTCTTTTTAGATGTTGATTTTCCCCATTCAAATTTGTAGTTATAAATGGACTCTGTGAGTTATTTTAGACTTAAGCCACTCACTCATGTAAGTCACATTTCATGCCAAGTCCTCATATTCCAAATTACTTTATTGATAAATGATGTATTAACTGAGGCATCTCTGACCAGTGGAGAGAAGAAATGATAATTCTACAATACTGTTGTAAAACTTGTGGCAAAAAAAAATGATGCATTCATTGACTTGCAGCAAATACTTACCGCCCCTCCCCCAGATGCTGAGCATAATAGTATAGTATAAAGTACAAAGAGGAGAACGGGGCTTTGAATATTCAACAAACTCCAATTTGTTGAATTCTCTCTATAGCCTTTCCTCAGAATGGGGTTAGGGAAGTCCAGTAGAAGATGCCCACCCCAACCTTGGCTGCTCAGCCCCAGAGTTCCCCAGAGTTCAGCTCCATGGCTGTGGCTGTGTTCCTGAGATTCTGCTAAAACACTGGAAAAAGAAAAAGATATATATCATAATATATATATATACATTAGGAATATACCTTAATGCACGTGCACGTGTGCACACATACACATATAATTTAGGGATGATGTAGAACCTACATGGAAAGATCTCCAAGATATATTATTAACTGACAAAAATAAATATATATAGTTTTCCCTCACTTGGAGATATAGGAGGGGACATTATACTGTATATTTATATCATGGTTGTATATGCAAAGATTATTCCCAGGAGGATAAACAAAAAATCCCAGAGAAGAGAACTGGGTGGATGAGAGTCAGGGATGGGGAGGGGATTTCTTTTCCAGAGTGTATCCTATAGAATCTTTTGCCATGTATGTATTTTCTGTACCGAATAGTAAATTTTTATAGAATCATAATCTCACAGATATTTCAGGAATCTATTATAGGGACCGTGCAATTCAGCCATGATTGAATGTGTTGGAGAGAGTGTTAGTAGATAAACCGTGTTGGGTGGTTAGTAGTTGGAGGACTCGTGTAGATCTTTCTTACATGACTTGTATTTTAAACATTGTATTATGAATGATTTTAGACATAACCAGATACAGGCAGAATAGGATAAATCAAGGGTCGGCAAACTCTTTCTGTTAAGGGGCAGCTAGGGACGTATTTCAGGCTTTGCAAGCCAGATTGGCCTCTGTTGCAACAAACTCAGCTCAACCAAAATTAGCCAGAGGAAATACCTATAGTTTTCCAATAAAACTTAATTTACAGATGCAGGCTGTGGGCTAGATTTGGCCCTCAGGCTATAGTTTGCTGACCTCTGATAAAAATAAGGACCCATCACCAGCCCCAACTACCATCAACCCACAGCCCATTCTGTCCCATCAGCTGCCCCCCGGATTACTTGGAAGAAAACCCCAGACATCATATCATTTCTTCTTCCATGTTCCCAAACACATTTCTAAAAGATAAGGGCTCATCTTTTAACATTGTACCTGAAAGATCCATAGTAACGTCCCAATATTCTCAAAATTCGGTCGCCATTCAAATGTTGGCAGGTCTAAAAAAAGTGATACATCCTTACAGATGTTTTCTTGACCCGATACAATTAAGGTCCTCACAACCCTTTTAAGTCTCTCTTCTCCTCTCTTACATCGATTCTAGTTGTATCTCTTTGAGCGCTAAGTTGGATTTTCCTGAAAAAATGGAGTCTAACCTGTCATGCAAGATGCTCCGAAGTATTTTTATGACAATCCTGGGGAACTGCCACTAAGTGGACAGCAGTGTCAAAATTATCTTGATCCAAACTGACGGCCACCTGGCCGTGATCGGTTCGACAAATAAGTAGCGTTGCGCAAAGTTATCAACCACTTCCTTCCAAGGTTTTGGGCATCTGAAGAGGAAAAATTCATCTGCTGTGCCTGCTGTGTCCCCCCTAGGAATTTGTCCAAATATTCCGGGATACAGTCAGAGATGCCTGATGAAGGGCTTCATGGCTCCATTATTTATAAGAGTATACTGAAAAACAACCAAAATGCACAGCATTCATTGCAGTGCTGGCCCATTAACTGGCACATTTGATACAATACTGGTGGAATATTACACGATAATCAAAAATCATGGGGGCGCCTGGGTGGCTTAGTGGGTTAAAGCCTCTGCCTTCGGCTCAGGTCCTGATCCCAGGGTCCTGGGATCGAGCCCCGCATCGGGCTCTCTGCTCAGCGGGAAGCCTGCTTCTCTTCCTCTCTCTCTCTCTCTGCCTGCCTCTCTGCTACTTGTGATCTCTGTCTGTTAAAATAAATAAAATAAAATCTTTAAAAAAAATCATGGTTTTTTAATATTCCAGTTGTAAGTCAGTGCTCTTGACAAAATATTAAGTGACGAGAAACAAACTCTAAAGCCTCATACACGTACGATCATGTGACTATCTTGATGGAAAACAATAAAATGTTACATCGGTACCTCCAAAATGGGATTATATGGCTTTAACTTAAATACTTACTCTTTGGGGAGTTTCCCCAATTTTCTCTAATGTGCATGCTTTACTTTTAAATCAGAACAGCAATGATATTAATAGTTTTATAAAGATTTCCAGGTCTCTGGTTGTCTTTTCTGGCTCTTCCCCCCCAACCCTTGCTTCCTGCCTCTGTCTTATAAATTTAGCAGGCATTAGATTGTCCCAGTAATTTTGCTCAGGACCCAAAGGCCACCATCCCCGGCCCTGGAGGGCAGCAGCATTTTTATGCCTTCACAAACCCAAAACAAATGGGACTTAAGGGCAATGACTCAACAATTCATCCCATCTGTAGAAATGGGCACCTGTTTCCCACCATGGGCTCTCCTTCTTTGGAGCCTGACACTCTGTGGGCGAAAACATAGCACAGGCTTGCAGGTGATCATGTGGAAAAACTAGAAACTGTAGAAGTACAGTACTAGGTTGGAGGGTTACGTAAATGACTGCCAGTAAGGAATCAGCCGTTAGGAATCCTGTTGTGGAAAATGGTGAACAGCAAGGAAGAGGGCTCTCCATGCTCGTGGCTTCATGATGCTTCTGCATTCACCCCCATATCTGTCCACATCTCCCTCATAGGGTAGTGGGCCTGACTGAAGGTCATGGAGCAAGCCAGGTGTGCTGTGGACTCTGAGTTTTGCACCAGCCATTCCTTCTGCACAGATTGCTCTTCCCTCCTTGCTTTCTCCAGAAACTACCTTGCTCGAGAGACATCCCATCCAAGATGTCAACTTCTCCGGAACACAGAGGTACCCGTCATATCCCACTCCCTGCCTTTTTGTTTTCTCTCTCCCGTTCAACATTGAACAGGTAACATAGTTTAGTTATTTGTCTGTCTGATATCCACCAACCCCTGCCCCACTCAGAAGGGAAGATGCTTGAGGACAAGGGTTTTTGCCATTGCTGTATACCTGGTACCCAGAGCAGCCCCAGCAGCTCTGGAAGGTGGAGTGATGAGCAAATGAGCGACTTTACTTTCTCTCATTATGCATCTGTGTTTCTTTAATCTCTTATGATGAACAAACACAACAACTCCCATAGCAAAGCACCTGGTGAGCTATTCTCAAGATGCTGCAGTAAGATAATCGTAGGCAGTTACTTCGGCCAGAGAAGCACAGGAAACTCCTTAGAGAAGTTTGTCTTGGTGTCTCCCCTGAGCTCCTAGGTGGGCAGGTTTCAGGTTCATGGGCACCCACCACCCTGCAGGGAGGAGTCATGAGATCCTTGTAGCCCGGCAAGTGCTGCCCCTTCTATCACCCTTGACCCAGAAGCTCGGGGGAGCATGGTCAAGGGGACCATGAATGGGGAAGACAGTGAAGAGTGACCCCCTCCTGTGATGATAATGATGATGGTGCTGGTGATGACAGATCTTGCCAGATCCTCCAGAATGCACTGAGACTCCGAGTTTTCAGAAACAGACACCAAGGCTGCAAAGGACATGCTCGCCATAAGGGCTTCTGAACCACGACTGGGCCTTGACACCACGCCCGGGAGGTAGGTGGGAAAAGAGTGGTCTCAGCCCAACCCTAGAAATGATCCCTGAGCTGAGGAAAGACCGCAGGGTAATGGGGTGGAAGCCTATGCTGCAGGCCAAGCAGGACCCCTAGCAGTGAGCAAAGGATGTACTGACCTGGGTGGGCTAGTGCCCAAATCACTAATTCATTCTCTCCTTACCTGCATTTGGAAGTCAAAGTTTGAACCGAGTAGCCCCCCTCTGGGGCTCATGTGTAATCTGGGGAGGGGTTGCAGGTCTCAAGAGGGAAGACATTGGACCTGCTGTCCATACAAGTATAAGGTGTGGTGAATTTAAGAAGACAGATTTTAATGAAAATGTAATTAAATACATTTAATAAAGTTTAATTACATAAAAATGTTAATTAAAAATTTAAAGAGGAGGGAGGTATTTTACTCCTATCTGGGGACTAAAGTATTCCCCAGATAGGGGAGTTACTCATTCTGTCCATACATTTTAAATTAATTAATGACCTAGGAGGTAAATACATAATATATAAGTATTATATGCAGTAGATAAATAAATGAATAGGTGAGTAGACAAACAAGTAAATAAATAGGTTTTTCAAAAGAGAGGGAGAAAGAGAAAAACAGGCCCTCGAGTCTTGGCAGGAAACGCACACAGCCTCTTGATTAATGCGAGTTCAGCTTCCTGAAATGTTCTGCCCGAGTTCACATCATGAAGAAGAGGTCTGCATCCAGCTTGTAGCGAGGAGACAAACCTCTCTTTCAGAGCTGCTGCATCTGTAACCATCCTTAACCCTCCCTTGGTAGAGGTTTATTATCCTCTTAGTTATTCTTTTAGTCATTCTGCTATTAGGAGGGCACGAACCATTTCATTTTTATGTTGCCTCCTCATATCTTCTAGTTGGAAAACAGTTTCAAAACAAGAGCCTAAGATCCAGGGACCCACCACCCGTTGGTTCTGTCTCCTGTGGTGTTCATGGGAGGCCGCCATTTCCAAATGTGGCTGTGTTGAATGCCTTAAAGATAACTTTGGATCACATTTTCTGAACAGATTTTAAGTGCAGCCCCAAAGCTGTTAAATGAAAGCACTGAGTGTATGTTTACGGCCTACTTAACAAAGCCAACACAGGGTTAGGTATAAATGCTTATGCAGAAACAGAGTTGAAATGGGGAACTTTGGGAGAAAATGGTGCAAGGGGAAAGGGTGTATTAGTCATGTTTCTGCAGAGATGTAGAACCAAGAGAAGATGATTAATAGATAGATAGATAAGATGGATGGATGGATGGATGGGTGGATAGTTAGTTAGTTCTTAGAAAGAATTGGCTCATGTGCTTAGGGAGGCTGACAAGTCCCAAGATCTACAGTTGGCACTCTGGAGATCTAGGAGACCTGAAGATATATGATCTAATCCAAAAGCTGGCAGGCTTAGGACACATGAAGAGCCAGTGTTTCAATTCAACTGTGAAACCAGGAAGCAGCCGATGTCCCAGCTAGCTCAAAGGCAGTCAGGCAGGAGGAGTTCCCTCTCACTCAGGGATGGATCAGTGGTTTTCTTCTATTCAGGCCTTCAACTGATTAGATGAGGCCCATCCACATGCTGGAAGGCAACATGGTTTACTTAGTCTACTGATTTAAATGTTAATCTCATCCAAAAACACCCTCAAAGACATACCCAGAATGATGTTTGACCAGATACCTGGGAAGTCTATGGCCCAGTCAAGTTGATGCATAAAATTAACCATCACAAGGCATTTAGCAAGATTACACAGGGAATGGGGTGACATCCATTAACTGGATTCATGGGAAAAATTATGTTCATTTTAGTGCCCAATCATGAAATTACTCTTCCCTTCAACTGAATGAATGTTAATTAGCCATAAATGCAAGGCACATGAAAAGATGGTCAACATCATTAGTCATCATCCATTAGAGTGGCTGAAGTTAAAAGGACTGACCACTCTAGGAGCTGGTGAGGACACCAAGGAACCGAGGCTCATGGATATACAAAATGGGGTAGCCACTCTGGAAAACAGCTTGGCAATTCCTGTAAGCATTCACTTACTTTATGATTCAGCAATTCCACTCCTGTTAACACAAAAGTAAATGAAACCATATGTCCACAAAAAGTCTTGTAAAAGAATGTTAATTCAGCTTTGTTCATAGAGTTAAAAACTGGAAACAAACAAACAAACAAACAAAAAACTGGAAACAACCCAAATGTTCATCAATACAAGAATGGATGAATAAACCACAGAATATTCATGCGATAGAACACTGCTGAACAATAAAAAGGAAGGAACTTCTAGTCCACACAACAAAGACAAATCTGACAGACATAAGTAAGACTGAGCAAAAGTTGTTCAATAATATACGAAACTCATCTATAAAGATAGAAGGCAGATTGACAGTTGCCTTTGAAGGGGAGGGAGGATAACCAGAAATGGGTATCGGGGATCTTTCTGGAGTGCTGACAATGCTCCATATCTTGATAGGGGAATGGAAAGTATAAGCCATAAACATTTGCTAAACTCATTTACTCTTAAAATCTGTGCATTTTACTTTATAATTAGGAGAGTAATTAAATATCTTACCAGTAAAAATTTGCAAAAGTGCAAGTCCCAGGATTGGTATGAGACCAACCTATAGAGGTGAGCGAAACAAAAACCTCCAGATTTTCTTGGGAAAAGACAGTAGGTACTTTGCAGAATGAATTGGAGGGAAATCGAGTCTCTGGGAATACCACAGACAAAACCCTTGTCATTAAATTCAGAACTTTGCTGAATCCGAGACTGGGAATAAGGGTCCAGAAACAAAAAACCTCCTAGCACTATATCCTGGTACAGGTCAGGAAGTCCAAGGACAGTGACAGAAGTACAAACAGAAACAGGATCAGTAGAATGTATTGGACACAAGGAGAGCAAACTCCAAGCCAATGAGAATGAGCCATATTCCTTTAAACTTTGTTTTTTTTAGATTTTTATTTATTTTTTTGACAGAGAGATCACAAGTAGGCAGAGGGGCAGGCAGAGAGAGAGGAGGAAGCAGGCTCCCCGCTGAGCAGAGAGCCCGATGCGGGGCTCGATCCCAGGACCCTGGGATCATGACCCGAGCCGAAGGCAGAGGCTTAACCCACTGAGCCACCCAGGCGCCCCGCCATATTCCTTTAGCCATGTCAGACTAATTGTTTTGGCAATCCCTCTGACTTCCTTTCATGATTGTTGTAAATATTTGATTTGAGCTAATTCTACAGCAAACTATCGAGTTCTCATTCTATTGGTGGATTCGTTCTTTCTCAGCTAATTTCAATGTTGTCTTCATGAAGTCTTGAGTGGAACAGAAATTAATAGCTAACAGTCACTGAGGACTTAAGAGGTGCCAAGCACTGTGCTAAGCACTCAACATGCATTAATTCTTTTAATCTTGCCCCACCCATGAAGCAGATATTGACTATAGAATCCCTGTCTTACCAATGAAGAATCTGAGGTTCAATGGGGTAAAAACTTTCCTAAAGTTAATGAGCTAGCACAGGAGAGGCAAGATTCAAACGCAAGCCCTTGGACCTCAGAGACCACTAACAGCTGGGCTCTATTGCCTCCTTCCAGAAATGTTTCAAAATGCATGGGTGCCACCCAACCATCATAGAATCTAGGAGACTCTTGGAATCCTTTACACTACATAAGGATGTCTGAGAAGCCCACAGAAAGAAGCTGTGACCAGCCAGAGCCAAGAAAGCCATCCATACTACCCAACGGCCCATTCATGCATTCATTATTCACAATATTTATGAGCCTATTGTGGGCTAGGCATTGCTTGCCACTGGGGAAAAAAGAACTGAGCACCAAAGGCTATTTTACTACATTTGGCAACATCCCACTCTAAAGTAAAGTACATTCATAGATGACAAAGCAGAAAACTGCAACCTGATGGCCAGTACCCCTTTAATAAGTCTAGAAACTCAAATGTGGAATCCGTGTAGCATCCACTAGAAATCCGTAAAGCAGCAACCACAGGCAATCTGGTATGAGGCTGAATAACTTATACCTGCTCTTAACTTATACCTGCTGTCTCTGCTTCCTGAACAGTTTTATCAGGCCCTATGATTATTTTGTAATGTAGAAATTGATCATTAATCAATGTTGCCTAAGCAACACACTTAGAATAATAAATCAAGACAGGCTCCTCAGCAACAAAGCTCTGGGAAATTGCTGGCATATTAGCATTGACTGATTGCTGAGACATTGCTCTCCTGGGCTAAAGGGGGGTTGCGGGATGGATGACAACAGGATGCACAAACAGATACTACAGGATGAGCCGAATTGATGAGACAGCACAAGGAATGTAAAATGCATGCCCAAAGAATGACAGTGTCACATACTGAAGCAGAAAAAGCCAGCTTGAGCTGAGGCTCTGCCCATATCAGCTGTGTGCATCTCATTGCCCTCTGCAGGCTCAGTTCCCTCACCTTTACAGATGAGCTCATCTTTATGGTGGGGGTGAAATCATGCCTGCAATATTGAACCCCTGAAGTTAATTGTTTGGTAGAGATGAAATTGTCGTGTCAACACTGAAAGCCGAAAAATGGAGGTGTTCCGGTTTGGAGGTGCTCTTCTCTACTCAAAATTTTGACCTGATCAAAAACCATGAGCGGGGCGCCTGGGTGGCTAAGTCTGTTAAGTGTCCGACTCTTGATCTGGGCTCAGGTCATGATCTCAGGGTCATGAAGTCGAGCCCCAGGTTGCTCTCCATGCTGAGCGTGGAGCCCGCTTAAGATTCTCTCTCTCCCCCCTCCCTCTGCCCCTCCTCCCCCCCACTCATGAAGGTATATGCACTCTCTCTCGCTCTCTCTCTCTCTCTAAAAAGAAAACAACAAGAACAAAAATTTTGAGCTAAGATGTATCAGAATACCAGGTTCCTTAATGGTAGTTGGACCTGATCGCTGTGCTTACTTCCAACATTTTTGTCTCTTCTTGCATTTGCTTAAACAGAACAGTTAAAAAAAAAACAAAAATAGAGGAAGAGGGGCACCTGGTGGCTCAGTGGGTTAAAGCCTCGGCCTTCAGCTTGGGTCATGATCCCCGGGGTCCTGGGATCTAGCCCCACATCAGGCTCTCTGCTCCGTGGAGAGCCTGCTTCCCCCTAGCTCGCTCTCTCAGAAAAAAATAGAAGAAGAGATAACAAGAGGAAGGGGAGAGGGAAAACACACTTTCCGTGCAGGTAGAGACCATACACAAAAAGGAACATCTTCACCATTCCCAGGAACCAGATAAGCTACTTCTCCACCCACAGTTTTTGTGAGGTCTCTCTTCCGGCCTTACAGACTTCTCGCGTGGCCTCCCATGGTCAGGGGAGAGAGTGCTCTGGTGTCTCTTTTTCTTCTTATAAGGGCACCAGCCCTATGGACCCTTATGAGCTCATTTAACTTTCATTCCTCTTTACAGGCCCTGTATCTGAATATAATCACATTGTGGGGGTTAGGACGTCAACCTATGAATTTGGATATAAGCTATAAGATATAAGACTTCAGTGCCCAAGGATTCCCCCACTGCCTCCGCAGGAAAGAGCACAGCTGGGGTCTGATTCTGCTAATTCAAGCCACAATCATTTTACTGTCCATCATCATCAATGATGTGCCAGAAGCTGTAACATTCATCCATTCAAAATGCAAAGACATAGGGAAGATCCAGATCTCTGGGGCCGGAGTGAAGGAAGAAGAAGGGAAATATGACAGAAGAGGGTAGAGAGGAGGTGGAGGTAGACTGTATAGGCCTAGATGAGCACAGGAAGAATTTCAGTTTGGGGACTGAAAATAATAGGCCACAGTCCTTGGACATTTGCATTTAGAAAGGAGGAGAGGGGCAGCTATGTTTATTGTATGCCTATTGTCTTTGTCAGTTCAGGCTGTTGTAGCCAAAATCCCATAAACTGAGTAGCTTAAGCAACAAACATTTATTTCTTCAGAGTTCTGGAGACTAGGAAACCCGCTACGGAGGCTCAGGCAGATTTGGCGTTCGGTAAGGCCCCACCTCCTGGTTCATATACAGCCGTCTTCTTGCTGTGTCCTTACATGATGGGAAAAGGCAAGAAAGCTCTCTGGGGTCTCTTGTATAAGGACATTAATTCCATTTATGAGGGCACCCCTCTCATGACCTAATCCCAAAGGCCCCACCTCCAAATACCATCACTCTGAGGGTTAGCATTTCAGCATATGGGTTTTTGATGGGAAAACAGGACATAAACATTCTGCTTATAGTACTTATTATAGGTCAGGAACTGTATACTAGGTATTCGCCCTATGTTGATCTACATTTAAATATGCATAATATTTGCTGAGTGATAAACATAATCTGCAATTCTAGAAATCAAGACCTATTTTATATTCCAAATCAGCACTAAGGTGCGAGAGGAAGAGGTATGTATTTAAACCTCTCTGACCTTTCCTTGGTTCAAGATGAAATAAATGCATGATTTCACATGGGCAATGTGGAGGTCATATAAACAGCCTATTAAACTCAATCATACACATAATAACCTGTTTTCTATTCCACCTAGGAGGTTAAATATCCAACTTTTAATTTCCAAATGGTCTTATGCAATCATTGCAATTACCATCCTATTCAACTGTAGAGGTAATTTAAACTGTGGGTTGCATGTCCATCACGCAACCTATTTGTAATATGCGATTCTAGCTTGGATTCCAAGGAGAAATATTACCTTCCAAACAAATACAAGTTGAAGGTAATTCACAGAAAATAGCTTGCAAAGGAAATAAACTATATGCAGATGGCATGATTAAGAGAATTACCTGAAGAAATACTGGAATAAATAAAAGAATTCAGTAAGATGGCTGGATATAAGATAAATATACAGAAATCAATAGCTCTCCCACAAATCAATAATGTAAAAAGATCCCAAAATTTTATATACAGGCCTTTATAAAAATAGGTCTGGCTTTTATATAAGAGTAATACAAAACTGCTGTTTAAATACAAAAGAATGACTTGTGTGAATATGAACAAAAAAATAATTAGCTTTTTTTGTAAATGTGATGTTCAAACACTGGGATAAGTATTTTACAGATATCATTTGCCTAAAATGATTTTTGCAGACCTTGTAACATAGATGTTGTTTTTCCGTAATATACAGATGTGGAAACTAAACCTCAGAAGAGTAATTTTCCCATGATGAGAAAGTCATGCTGAGATCTTCAAAAGGTAAGATCTGGGGGACAGGGGTAGGGACAGGGTGGCTGGGTTATGGACGTTGGGGAGGGTGTGTGCTATGGTGAGTGCTGTGAAGTGTGTAAGCCTGGCGATTCACAGACCTTTACCCCTGGAGCTAATAATATGTTATATGTTAATAATTTTTTTTTTCCAAAAGGTAAGATCTGATTGTACAATTGCCCTATTGAAAACCCTTGTCTGACTTTTGTTCTTAAAATGAAAACACATCCTTGCAAAGTTTTGCTTGAAGGTCACTGTTACCTCTCCAGGCTTATTTCAAGCTACTTTTCCCTCCAGCTCTGTGAATTGGAGATTAACCCAGACTATCCTGACCCATCGAAGATAGGCAGACCCATATAGTTGAAGTAGAACATTTTCCCAAATTAGTTTTCAGAAGAAATACATTTCAAAGCTTAGCTGGCAGGGGCAAAAAAATAACCCAAGGTGAAAACAGATTCTTGCCAAACAAAAAGGAAGAGAAGTTATGTGTGTTTTCACCACATGAAAACACACTGGAAAAAAACAAACAAACAAACAGGGAAGAAAATATGGACCATCCTCTCCTCTTGTGAATATCCATGTAAAAATCTAAATAAAATACCAACAAAGAGAGTCCAAAAGCACTCATGTTCCGTGACCAAGTGGGGATTCTCTCAGGAATGCAAGGATTCCTGTAAGTACACTCCCTATTAATATAATACACCATGTTAACAGAACAAAAGAGATTATCATCTGTATAGAAAATAAAAGACATTGATGGGGTAACTGGGTGGCTCAGCCAGTTCAGCGTCTGACTCTTCATTTCCGCTCAGGTTGTGATCTCAGGGTCGTGAGATTGAAGCCCATGCCAGGTTCTGTGCTGGGCATTTAGCCTGCTAAAGATTCTCTCTCTCCCTTTCTGCTCGCCCCTCCCCCTGCTCGCTCTTGCTGTCTCTCTCTCAAATAAATAAATAAATCTTTAACAATGAAATACAATAGCAAGCTACACATTGTCAACAGAGCTTAATTTCACAACCAGGTTAATATGGCAAAAGTCAGAGAAAATAGGTGCAAAATCTGGATTTGGGAATCAGCAGGGGAGAACATAAGCTACCTGAGAATGTGCAGAGGCAGGCTTTGGATTCTCGGGGGGGGAAACTGAATGGGGGTTCAAGCTGATGCACTCTGAATCCTGAGGTGGCCAAGAGAACCCAGCTGATGCTTGAGTAGGATACATAATAAAAGCACTGAAAAAGTGTGATAGCAGACACACCTGCCAAGGGCCCAGGAACAGTAATAACAAAGGTCCAGTGCTGTTGGGAGACGATTCACAGACAGATAGCAAGGCAGAGGCATTCCGGGCTGAGCCAAAAACACGGAGGCCCGAAAGATAGAGTGTTCTAGGGAATGCCAAGAGAAATGGCAGGGGCTAGCCCTGCTGGTGCCAAGCAAAAGTGTATATCTACAGCCTTCCAGTCCAACTCAGAAGTGGCCCAGAGGCACAGTGGTGAAGAATCCTCCAGGGGTCAGAACTCGGGCAGTACATCCTTGGCCAAGGGAGAATTAGAAGCCTGGAGCTGCACCAATACACAGATAGTTGCTGATCATGGCTGGGTGGGGAGCTTCTTAGAAAGAACAGACCTGCGAGGCTGGTGACAGGGAGACCTATAGGAAGTATATATGGAGGGACACCTTGGAGTAGGCTCAGAGTGATCCTGAGAGACATAAATCCTTGGTAGAGGGTGTTTCCGGTAATCTGATGGGCAAGATGGCGTGCTCTCTGGCTGTCCTTCAGCCCTTTTTCCCCCTGCCCCTGTGCTTGCTCAATGGATCCATGTGCAAACTAACTGGGGTGGCAGGGATGGAGGCCACACATGAGTTCAACAATGTGGACTTCTCCCCACCAGTGTTAACCAGGTGCTCAATCTGCCAACAGTGGAGACCAGCACGGAAGCTCAGCAGTGAACCATTCCCTTCAGGGAACAGCTAACCACCACACGGCAGGACAGAGAACTAGAGCCCCTCCATTGCAGGTGGGGCAGAGATACAGCCTCCCTGAAACACACACATGCTCTGCACGTGGGTATTGTCCCTCTCCACAGTGTTTCTGCAGCTACACCCAAGCATGGGTTCATAGCATACCCTATTCAAGGTCATGACATTTCCCCCATGTTGATTGCTCCTGATCAAGCCTCGCCACAAAAGAGATGCCTCCTTGGGCTCATGCCTGTGGAATTCACTGTTGGGTCAAGCACCCCTCATGTATGAGCAGCTGGCCTCATGGATGGAGAAATGGCCTGCAGAGGGCTTAGTTACAAAGCCATTGCAGAGGCAACAGCCCGAAAGATTGGAGTTCTATCTATGGAACGCAATATATGCTTGGATTCAGCAACCAAATCCTGGTGCTGTTTCTTCTCCTGGGGCCAGGAATCAAGGGGTGAAGGTGGGAATATCTCTTCTCACTCTCACATTCACTTGCAGAATTTTTGCTCCCCATCTTAGCAACTTTGAGCTCTGCTGCTTTGGAAATCTTAGTTCCAAGGGGACAAAGCTTCCACCAGGGGACACAACAGTAGTTCGTTGAGTTAGAAAATAGGAGTACTATCTGGACATTTGGGATTTCTTATGCCCCTGAACTAACAAGCAAAGAAGGAAGCATCTCTACTGGCAGAGAAGACTGGTCCCAACCACGAAGGGGACGTGGGGTTGTTGCCATATCATAACAGTAGAAGGATTTGCCTGCACCAGAAAATTCTGTGGGGTTTCTCTCAACACTTCCATAACAGCATCATTAAAAATAGGGGTTGACCTTTCCAACCCTTCAGAAACAAAAGTTTGAATTTTACCACCTGGTAAGGAACAGAACCAGCTGAGCTCTTGATTGAGGACAAAGGAATTACGAGGTGGGGAGGAGGAGGAGGAATGCATAGTAACAACTTCACTATCATGGCCAGTTACAGATGCAGGGACTATAGAACGATGCAGATCTTCCTTGCTTGGTGTGTGTGTGTGTGTGTGTGTGTGTACACGCACGAGTACACGCACACATGTATACTCTCTTCTCTTCTTCCCTAATTTCTTCTACAAATCTTGGTAGGGCAGTTAACTTTACAAGTCAGTCATTAAGTAAAAGATTATTCTGATGAGACTCTAACTTGTTTTGGAGAGTAAGTAACACTGCCCAGAAATGGACATAATGACCCTTGTGACTTCGAGTCTCCTCTTGTTGGTGGAAGTTCAAATCCATGCAGAAGGTTTGGATGAATACTGAGTAGCCAAAGAATGGCTTGTGCTAGCTTGTTAGCTGTTGTATTTCAACTCCGAGCTCCTGCTTCCGTCCTCTGCTTTGCAATTCGGGGCCCAGGACCTTGGAAGCACATTTCTCCTTTGCTACTACTCCTGCTTGGCCTCTGCCACTTATGGGGACCAACAGGTCGGAGGAGCAAGAGGAGATGTGCTCCTTCCTGTTGTTGCTCCTGGTAATATCAGCCTCATCACCCCAGCAAGCTTTTTTGCCCCAGCCATGGTAGCTTATCCCAAAATAAATTCCAGCTGATTATGGTTTGTAGGTTTTTCAACACTTCCGGAAGCAGCCTCCTTGTGTCCTCTCAGTGATACCAACACTAGCACCAAGTCATTCCTTTCTTTGGAGGTATGAAGGTTCAATCCCGGAGGGCCTCTTCTCCAAACTTTGAGGTTTTAATAATTCTGAGATAATCCCTTTGTTCCTTCAGCCCTCCAGGTAGATAGTTCTGGCAGGGACTCCTTCCAAGATATCTTCCTGTACTCTTTTTTCCTTTTCAGGGCCTCATTTTACATCAGTCATTTATATAATAATAGAATTACAGGTGGGTAAACTTTCCATAAAGAGTTTGATAGTAAATGTTTTCAGTTGTGGATCATATGGCTTCTGTTGTAACTAATCTCCCCTCTTGCTATCTTTATTTTTTTTTAAGATTTTATTTATTCATTTGACAGAGATCACAAGTAGGCAGAGAGGCAGGCAGAGAGAGAGGAGGAAGCAGACTTCCCACTGAGCAGAGAGCCCGATGTGGGGCCCAATCCCAGGACCCCGGGACCATGACCTGAGCCGAAGGCAGAGGCTTTAACCCACTGAGCCACCCAGGCACCCCAACCTTCTTGCTATCTTTTGGCCTAAAAGCCAACATACACTAAACACTTAAACGTATGGGTGTTGCTATATCCCAATAAAGCTTTATTTGCAAAAGCAGGCAATGGACTGGATTTGACCCACCCATCTCAAATTATTCTGTACAAGTAACTAGTGTGTTTCTCTTTCTCCTTCCTGGACCCAGATTGACACAGTGGGCATGAGTCTTAGAGCCTATCACATTCCAGTGAAACATTCTGAGAAGGGTTCTGATCCTGTGTCAGAACAATCAGAGGCAATGACATGGTTGAGAGAGAGTTCTTACTACTGCCTTAAAAATGATATTCTTACCCTCTGCACTCAAAGCTAAAAAATAAGTTTTCATGGAGCTACTAATAATCATTCTAGCCCCAAGAGCGGAGAGTCTACCTGAGAATGGAGTCAATACAGAGAAAAGTTCATTGGGAAATATAGAGCCTTGTTCAAATGAGATCCTTAAACCCCTAGATCCAGCAATGCCTGAAGCCCATAGCTGAAGTTTAAGAGTCAGAGATTACCTTTTGTCTTAAACATTTTGACTTCAATTTCTGTAACTTGCAGCTCAAGGAATTTTGACAAATATAGAGGCACAAATAGAAAAACACAACGGGACCAAAATCTCTTAGATTACCATCATTCATTCATATAAATGCTAAATTCCTCAGTCTCCCTTTCAGCTAGACACAGCCACGTGACTAAGTTCTAGGTGGTGAGGTATAAGTAGATGTACCATAAGTGACTGCTGGGACAGATCTTTCTGTTCTGAAGGAGTTGCTTTGTCTGGGAGAAGCACTCTTTCAACCTTCCTCCTGCCAAGAAAGCAGATGTGGTGGCTGGTGCCCTGGCAGCCACCTTGGAATATGAGGCAATCTTGAGAAAGGAAATAAAGTGAGGAT